>JAWLRI010000437.1:158569-216706 GCA_034781795.1 Crypturellus tataupa | reverse complement strand
TTGTTTTAAGCATAAATGCTGAGAAAAGCAAAGCTGATTTGTTGCTGTTTTAAAATTTAGCCAATTTAATTATTTGTTCTACTCTGAAGATTTACGTGAGATCCTCACCAAGCCTCTAAAAAGCACAGCAGAAGTGCAGCGCGTTCATCGCCTTCTCTCTCCCATTTGTGTACACATCCCCAACTATGGGGTCTGATTTCCATGTGCAGTGATTTAAAGTGCACTATTTCTGAACATGCTAAGAGACCGTAATGAAGCTATAACCACTCTCTAATTTCATTTTTGGAACCTTTGAGCTGTGTTTTCATCAAACATCGTTGTTACATTATGTTTAAATCAGACATTATCCGACTTCTTGTCAAACATCATTATTTCTATTTTATACCACTGATGACAGATTATTTTGATGGCAGGCCTATATTTTGCAGATGTGAAGAGGGCCTGTTTCTTTTTTTTTCTTTTTCCGTATATATCACAGCACAAAGTTCCTTATTTATTTAAGAGTCTCAAAGCAAACAAATCTTCAGTTTTAGTTGACTTCTCAGACTTCTGTAGAGGACTCAGAACATAGGTAAGCTCACAAGTATTGAGCCATAATAGAACTGTGCAAGTGAAATTTAAAGACGCGTTGTAGAACCGCTCCATAGAGTTGTACAGGAGCTGCAAGTACTTAATACCTCTCAGATGAGGTCCCAGAGACACTTGTCTTTTCACTAGGCTGGTGACACTTGGTTGCTTATGAAGGGTTTATGTATTCTCCAAGTACAAAACCAGAAGTAGCCAAATGAAAGAATACCAAAGGTGGTAAGATTGCCAAAGAGTTTTGATTTTAAACACGTGTTTCCAGAGTGGTGTGAACTTTAGAAGGAGATTGCTCAACTGAAAGATCAGCACCAGATCTGTTTCTCTTTCTACATGTCCTTTCACTGTGTTTTAGGTTCTGTTCAGTGATTGCCTTTAAACTCTTTCCTATTTATGTTGGTCTTGCATTAATTCTCTGTATCATTGTCTAGAGAATACTGTAATATTATTTTATACTTAGTATTGCACGTCTGCTTCAGACTCAATCGGTCTTTCATTTGCAATGAAAGCAATGTTATAGCATAAGAAACAGGGTGCCCTGAACTCTTTCTACTACATCTCCTTTTGGTATTATCATCTTCATATTCAAGTTCTTTGTCCTTCTGAGAAATTTTTATTATTCAAATGCCATTTTATTTGTCAGATAACATAGTATGTAATTTGAAATAAGAATGCTGTGTAATTGCCAAAATGATCACTATGTGAATTAACCTAAATATGGTAATAATCAGGCATAGGTTAAATTTAAACTTGGATTTTGATTATAACAAAAATATAATTTATTCAAGCATCAAACTAAACTTTAATCACAATCTTCCACAACTGCCGATGTATAGATGATTCCATCTATAGTGAGTGGTTGAGAACTGTGACTTCCCCTGCTCTGAATAATACTTACTGTTCTGCTTCTTGTTGTGTTTTGAGGGAATAAAGATGGTACCATACCACACAGTCTCAATAGCTCTTTGAAACAATGAATGGAGGCCTCCTGTTGGCCCATATTTACCAAAACTTTTTCATAAACAAAATAAAATCCTCATAATGATTTCAGGTGATCCCATTAGAGAAATCTGGAGTCACTTGAATGATCTGTGAACAAGCCTTTTTGAAGTCTTTTGGATAATAATTTGCCAATAGGGGTGACAGACTGGGAAATGAAGAAAATGACAAAAAATTTAGCTACTTTCTTCTTAATTTTTATTTTGAAATTCAGATTATATTTTTTATGACAACCTCTTGCCAGGAAAGTAGATACAATGCAAAATTATTTTGTGTACAGCTTAGCACTTACATTGGAAATAATTACAATAGGCATAGCTGTTTTATTGCCTTATCCTAAAGTGCATTAGATGACAATATGCTGGTATTTTGGAGTAGCATTTATTACCTTTACGTCCTAAATTAAAAAGTAACAAAAGAAATCATCTTTTCTTCGTTTCAGTGACTAGTTTTGACTAAGAAAATAAATGCATCTCCATGTACCATGGTGTAGCAGAAGTTCCTCAGAGGAAGTGTTTTGTTTGTTTCTAATGTGGAATGGGTAAAGCCAATACTGGTTTTTGTCTCCAAATTTAACTGACTATTGATTGGCTGCTTCCCTTTATTCTGTAGCAGACTGAGGTCTTGAAAAGATATACTCATTTTAATGAATACACTTAAAAAAAAAAGAAAAAAAAAAAGCAAGCCCAGCTTTTTAATGCATTTAATTTGTTTTGCTTAAGAAAAAAAGGGAACTGAGAACTAAGGCAGTGTAGACAAGTAGCATAAAGTTGTTTTACCAAAGTATGCAACTTTTAAAGTGGCGGTTGGGAAAGTCACTTGGAGAGGGAGGGAAAGCTGTACAAGAAATATATCCTTATCATGTAGGGACTATGCTCCTGATGCTCTGCCTATCAGTTAGATCTAAGTGCAGATATAAAAATACATTATGTATTGGATTAATTCAAGAGTTCATTAAATAGCACTGATGTTCTGTTCATTAATCTTATATACATCAGTCAGGTCTGGTTCATGAATAATCTTGGGTAGGAATGAATCAACATGTTTATTCATTTCTGACACTGATGGATTTTAAGATTGACATGTACCCCAGGATCTGGCAAGTTTCCCTGAAAGTATGTTTGTGCTTGTTCCTGTACTTAATAGTATGTGCACTCCAACCTTTCTGTGTATTTCTTCTGCTAAAATCAGTCCCATTCAGAATAGTACCTCAATAAGGGTAAGAGTATATAACTGTTCTTTTTTCTAGAATTCTTTTTTTATTCTTCCTGCAAGTAGATCCTTTAATGCTGATATAATTAGTAAATAGATGGCTCTGGAGACCAAAACATCTATAGTTTTTACTGTAAAGGACTGAGAGACACCATCAGTTTATTCCTGTCCTGTTCATTTTGTTGAACATTTGTTTTATTTCTGAATTCCCTTTAAATTGCTCAGATTAATAACATGGACAAATGCTTGCAATTATGGAGGAAGATTCCATTTCTTATCCATAATGATTTTTTTCCTGTTTTGATAAGTACCTTCATTAAAGTTAATGAAAATTACATGCACAGATTGAAGGTGGAGCAATCCCTGAAGGTTTTATTGGAAAATTTGACAATGGTAGCATAGGCAGAGGGTTGTATCAACATGCTTCTTTGAAAACAAATGCTTAGCCTGTTAGCTCAGCTGCCCTGGTGCAGGTGAAACGTTCCCTTCCAGAGGTTCTCTCGTCAGATGCCCATAGGACTTTGGCTCATTTATCTTTCAACATTTCCACTGTGCTTGGCAGAACATCTGCAAACCTGCCAGAAAGAGATTAGATACTTAGGAGGTCTAAGTCCCCTTGAGTGTCTTGCTTTAACTTGATAGTCAGGACAACCTCTAACAAGATTAAAGTGGTTAGAAGGTGTAAGTAAGTTTGAAAGGGGTCTTTAACAATGTATGGAACACAGATCTATAATTTTGAGATAAACAAAGTACTACTTTTCTGTTGACTTTGTTTACCCTTCAGAGACCAACAGCTGGGCAGTATCATTTCAGAGGAAGGGAGCGGAGGCTGATGTTCTCGTTCAGATGCATTTTGGTTGCACAGTGCTCCCAAGAAGGTTTTGAACAAGGTAGTGGAGTTGGGGCCTTGTTTTCACACTACTAGAACAGCATACTCTGCTATTCCACAAAGATTATTTCTTTACCTTGATGTAGCCATTTTATGTTGAAAGACAATGATTGTTTTCCATTTATAAAACATTTAAAAAATGGAGAGAGAGAGTGAAAAAGTGGAGAAAGAAAAAGCGAAAAGAATGAAGAAAAGTTACATTTTGCCATTTTCAATTAGATTATTCCCCTTTGTTTCTCATTCCTTTCCCTTGCAGAGCTAGTTTATAAGGCCGACTGGATTAGTCAGAGTGAGCGTAGGTATTATTTGGCTTTTTTTTTTTTTAATCTGAGGGGTGTAGCAAAATCTAGTTAGCAGATTTTCAGCCTTTAAAAGAAAAATTCATCCTTTTTGTTTCAGTGGTGTTACCAGCATTTTGCTGTGGAGTAGCTCCCAGTCACACTTTGCGCTGATATCTAGCTCACTATATAGAGAAAAGCCAGTGTGTTCATGGAAACGGTGCTTCCTTAGGCAAGTAATGATCAGCCTAATGTCAATGTCATGCTGCAGTCGGACTCTGACAAGGCTTGCAAATATCTTGAAAGGAACTGTTCATCTTTGAATGCTGTAGATCAAAGCCTGACTGAAACAACAAAAAATAAGTAAGTAAGTACGCGGCATGTCAGCTGCGGAGCATTGCTGATGAGCACAGCATGTAGAAGCAGAGGCCACCACTATCATCACCAGCAGGAACAGCCAGATGGATGGAGCTGGTCTACTAGTTAAAATCTTGCTGCATAACCACAAAAATGAAAAATAAAGCTTAAAGCCCATTGCTCATCTTCAGAGATCCAGACTGACTTTTTAAAGCTTCAAGCCCATTTTTAAGCTGCGCTAAAGACTTTTTTAGACATGTCTGTTCTCAGGAACTTCTCTTTGTTTTTTTTTGCCATTCATCAGAACAGCACAAGGAGGGATAGGATGATTGTCTGAGCAGAGGGATAATATATAAATCCTCCCAGCTCTGCTGTAGATGTGCATGTTGTGCAACTGGGAAAGTAATTTACTCTCTGTGTGCATTTATTTTTCCAGCTGTGAAATGGGAGCAATATCTCATTTATAACCACAACATGAGGCTTGATGCACTAATGCATTTCCAGGGGACTTATGGATTTACAGGATGAATAGCTAGTGCCTTTTGGGAGAAAACAGAATAGCCAATATGGTAAAGTGTAGTTTGCATTGTACCAACCCTAGCCCTACCCCTTCGGACACTGCGCTTTGAGGCAAACCTTTTGCTTTTTTTCTACTGTGGTGTCTCCATTATTTTTGAGAATTAAGAGCTTGGGGGAGGCTGAAGCCAGCTGAGCTATATGCTGCCATGAGTTGGGGCATGGTGAGGCCAGTTTGCATTGGACGGGGTACATCATATGTAATGCACCTGCCTACGCTGAGTGCCTGAACTGATCTTCAAGATGGCCATAAAAGAATTAAAACGTGTTATAGCCAGAAAGCACCTAACCTGCTGTTATCTGTACCTGAGGCTAGCAGAGCTCGCCAAATGATCTCGCGCAGAGCTCCAGGAGCCCGTGGCAGGCATACACTTCCTTGATGTGGCGTAAGGATAGTGGCAGCCCAACTGGCATGTGAGGCAGGGAAGCATGTGCCTTAATGTATGGAACCCATCCTGTATTTGAGCACGAAATGAGACTGCAGTGATGCTACTGTCTCATAATTTTGTGCAATCAATTTATTTATTAAAAAAAACACCAAATGACAGTCTCTAAAACTTCACTTATCTTTTATTCAAGAGTGCCTTTTCTTTGGTCTAGGCTTCTCTTGCGATATTTAAATTTGCAAGTTTTACAGAGAGAACTTTTCCTTCCCAGGAGAACATAAATCACTTAAAAGAGGCACATCTAAAGCAGTTTTCCTATTGTCCTCCCCACCCTCAAACTCTATGAGCAAATTCTCTTAGCTTGTTATCTTGCAATGAACCCTGTGAATCTACAGCTGAGGGGTATTTCTGTTTGGGCATGTTCACAGAGGGAAGGTCTTCCTGGAGTTTCCCAGTTTCCCAACTGAATCCCCTCAAGCTCTCCACTTGTAATGTGATATGATGAGAGAGTTCATTTTAGTTTGGATTATAGTTATGCTTCATATAGTTGTGAATCTCTGCTAGAGCCTCCAAGCTAGATTGGGAGAGCTTAGAGAGTGATGTGAATATCCAAAGCTACATAGCAGTTCAAAGAGATCGTGACAGGTGAAGAACCTGTCCTCATTTTCTGCTTCACAAGTTAAAACTCATATTTAAAATTTTGCCTGATATTTAGTAGCAAAGACAGAGCCAATAGTACTTAATGTCAGGGGGTCCTTGAAAGAGGTTAACCCACCATTTGTTAGAAGGCATTTAGTGCCAGTATCTGGGAAGATTTAATTTGTATCTATCTCCTTGCAGATCACACTGATTTTAGTAATACCAGTGTGAAAGAATATATGTGATATAACATTCCACTTTATCTCAATTACCATTTCTACTCTAAGTATTTTACCCTCATAAAGATGAGCAGACATTATGGTGAATATTCTAACTTTGATAATACTGATGTAGATGAAGAGTCACCTTTGAATTTACTTTATTTAATTCTATTTTTCCTCTTTTTATGTTATATTTTACAGTTGAAAAAAATAATTTTCAACAATGAGAAATGGAAGTAGTTTATGAAACGTTTAAGGCTATGTAATCAAAGCCAAACCAACCAAAGCTGATCTGCTCCATCTCTTAAAGGGGAAAAGGTCAAGTTTGATTGTAAAATGAGGCACAATATAAAGATCTTCAGTAAATTTCGTAAGAAAGGAAAGAGGCACTGTAGCAGAGATAAATGACATAGTGAAGACTAAATAAATTTGAATAAAATAAATTGGACTAATAAAGAAATACTTTGATTTCTGATAAAATGTATTTATATATATATGTTGAAATGTAAAGTACTCTTAAGTATTCTTAAGGGGGTGTTGAATGTTGACTGTAACTAATTTGAACTTCTTTTTTCACTAATGTGTCCCTGCTAAAGCAGTATCATAAAAAGTACTACACTGTCAGGAAAACTTGTTCCAGTACACATATAGATTCTATGTATTATATCCGTAATAGAAATGATTAGTAAGTGACATACACTGAACTCCAGTAGATAATTGTCTGATAAAAATTCAAACTTCACTCCAGAATTCCTGAAAAACTACAGTGTCAGACTGATGGTTATTCCTAAAAATGTTCTAGAGATCTTTCCCTTGATCTTAGATCAGTCCATTGTCAAATTCCTTTAAGGCCACATCTTTTATAAATTATATGAATTGTATATGTATACTTTATGTGGAGAATAAAATAAGGTTTAAAACATTTGTATTTAAAAGGTAAGATGATCCTATATTAAATCATATTTATGACTTCATTTTGTAGAAGGGACTTCTCTCTGAAGTTTAACAATTTGTTCATAACTTCTAAGAAATAAAAAGTATGACAAGGATATTGGCAGATAAATAAGCTCTTTTAAAAATTCTCATGTTGATCTGTCTTATTTTGTATTAGTTACCCCTACAATTTCTGCAAATTGCTTTCAACTATATTTTTCTATTTTTTTTTGAAAAATAAGTGTAAACCGCAGTTTTAGCAATAGTGTTTCAAAAATGCAAGCTCAAGGTTAGTAGAACTTCTCTATGAATGAAGAAGAAAAATAAAAATGTTTTAAGTTACATTACCTTGTGGGTATAGCCAAATTGCCATAATCATGGAAAGTATTGCCATTGTAGAATATAAAATTCTTGGTGTATTTTGCTATTTTTTCCTCCTCCTTTCTAAAGTCTACTGCCTGCTCCTGAAAGTTTGTGCTCCTTGTCCCACAGTGTAAAACCAGATTTGTTGCTATTGTCTCTTCTCAGATATCTTCAAATGCCTTTTGAAAAGAGGGAATAATAATCTTGTTTTATGTGATTATATTTTCTTGCACAAATCTGGGCACTGAACCCATTATCAGACTTTCACCAATATAAATAGAAAGTAAAAATACACCACTAGTTCAAAGGAACTAGTCCTACTGACACCTCTCTAGCAAAACTGTAAAGATTCACGAGTGTCTTTTATTGCATAAGTGGCTTTAAGCATTTTAAAAAACACATTTTTAATAACACCATGGGAGATTTGACAAATATTTACTAATATGTCTTTGAGCAGTAATTTGGCAGTATTTTCTCTGAGATTTTGTTTTCTTTGAAGTGTTAACTAGAGTCATGTTGGTTTTCCTTTAATAGTGAAGAAAAATTACAACAATCAAAACAACAAACAAAAAAAATTTTTTTTCTTCCATCTAATTTAAGATGATTCTTTTGTTTCTATTTTGCCTCAGTGGTACAGATTCTCCTAATGTCAGTTTTCATAGCTCCATGACCCCAAAAATTAATAGTCATAAGTGAAACCAGACAAATTTTCAGGAAGGTGGTTTGTATTGAAAAAATGTGGGTTTTTTTGCTGATAAACTGTGGACTCAATTGTTTTGGCCTTCTGTAGATGCACAGTTGCTCACTCCTTGCAGAAGTGCATGTAGAATACCACTATACTGCTACGTAGTACACTGCATGCAGTGTTCAAAAGAAAGGAAAAACAGGTGCTGCTTTTTTAACTCAGAAACTGGTAACATATCTCCATTAGTTTTGGAAGTGTTTTGTCCTTAAAAACAAGGGGATTGATCCTATTTGTTATCTTTTGTTCTTATATTTATTTCACTCCGTCTACTGTTTTGTAAATCTTGCTCTTACGGGTTGCCAGAACAAACATGTTGCCTGTTGTCAAGGTCATCTTCTGCTTTTGCGCAACCCCCCACTGCAGCCCCAAGTTCTGTTCATTTACTTTTCTTTTCCAGACACTTTTGACTGCTGTCCCAGTGGAATATGAAATTATTTTCCCATTCTTATCCCAGGAGTAGCTGCTGTTTTGGGCCTACCTCTTTTACACCACTTCATATGAATGAATATCTCTCCCAGCTATATTGTGGTCTCAGCTTCCTGTTCATATTTCTGTCCAGTCTTGGGTTCAGGTAGATTTTTTCATTTTTTGCTCACACCCAGGCAGCAAGCCCCATCCTCCAGTGCCTATGGCACTGACTTGGCTCCATATTTTCTGTCAAGTGAGTGCTGTGAGATGGCACATAGCACAATGAGGTAGCAAAGATCTTCTCTTCGAATGCTGCTTTTTGTTGTTTTTCTGCTGATCATGTCTCGAGCTGATCATGAAGTTGAAGTGTGGATCTGTGGAATCTAGGATGTACATCTTGTGGAGATGAACAGCTACCCCGAGTACAGGCCCTAGAAACATGATGGGAGAATTGTGAAACTGGAGAATTGTGTGAGTTTGGTGAAGATAATGCTCCATATATATGTTACATTAGGGCAGATGAGGGAGCTGAGAGAAGCCTTGATTCAGGCACCCTTGAGGCTCACAGAGGGGACAAAGAGGTGTGCTGAACATGGATAAGTGGTCTATGGAAAAATAGTCATATTTGAATGAAGGCCTTTTCTGCCTGTGTTAACCCAGGGCAGCACTGGGAGTGCCTTTGGGGCAGGCACATTGCTGTGTGATTAGACAAAGCTTGGAAGCATGGTCTGTCACACCGTGCTGAGCTGGTGTTTTGGCAAAGTGATGAGGGGAGAAAATCCCATATATAAATGAACTCCCATATTAATGTTGGCTTTAACCAACTTTTGGGGTGCAGGTTGTAAGATCTGGGGACCAGGACACTGTGTTTGATGGGAGGTGAACCGCTTCTGCCTCGTCGCAAATATGACTGTCACCAGCAGAGATACCAAAGGAAATAAATTGGGAACCTGTGCTATAAAGCGTCAGCCTCTTGCTGTGAAAGCAGGGCTGGGTTCCAGTTGCTTCTGCAAGATTGTCTTTTACAGGAGTCACCACCTCTGAGTTTGCAGCTCTCATGTTTTAGTGCTTTCCCTTTTGAATAGCCACAAAACTATGCCCTTCGCACCAGTTACTCTTTAATACCCTTCCCTGATGCTAGAAAAGCTCAACAATATTAGGTATGTCGTTTTGTTATCAACTGTGTTCATAATGGTTATCTCATTGGTTTACATTGAATCCATGTGTTGTCTTTTTCTCCACATGTAATAATATTATGGAGTAATGTTTCATTGTTATGATGCTTTGGATGGATGCTTACTAGATGATAACAGAGTATCAATAATAATAATTTCAAGGCTGATCTAAAAAATAAAGTTTAGCATTTATAACTCATTTATGCACTCATTAGTATATGGTAATACAGTACTTGTAATTTCATTTTGCTGCACAGTTACTACATCACAGTTGATACAGTTACTGTCATCTAGCTTATAGAGCTTTTTTCAATTTAGATCTTAAATAACTTTATAAAGAAACTCTGTATTGTTGATTCCTGTTTAAGTTCATTAAAAAAAAAGATTTTTTTACCGAATGATACAAAAACTGGTGAGTATTAATTTACTGGTAGCAAAATTTGAAGATATCTCCAATATCTTAAATAATTTAATACCCAATCCCATACTTTTCCCTTTTCTTGTAATATCTACTGCCAGGATTGTGGTAAGTGCTGATTTTGTAATAGGTCATATTGGTTCAAACAAATGGATATCTTTGGAGACAAACATTTTGTATTAGAGGCTCATTCAGCAATACAATGTTATTTCTTTTAGGCTGCTAATCATAATCACTGTAATTCATTACGGTCGTACAACATTTATGAGGTTTTGAACAAAACTTTTCAGTTTCTCCCTAATTATTGTTAAATATAGCTATTTTCAATCCTCTCATAACCAACTGAGTGCTATCTAAGGTCTTTTAACAAAAAATCATGCATTTTAAAAAAGATATAAATGCAGATGATTTCTCAATTTGAATTAAATTAATGTTATTTTTGCCTACATTTTTGCATTATGGGCTTAAAGCAGTTACAATATTTCCTTGCATGATACTTTTAATGCTGCTGAAGATGCTACCTCACCAGTAGCCTTAAGTTCTTTACCTCGTGCTGATGAAACTAAGAAATGTCAGCAGGAAGAAAGCCATAGTGGGATAATGTATAGCTAATGCTTGAGCACCTCTTACTGGCGTTTCTGTGAAGAATTTTTGTGTCAGTTTGTGAGGGGGTGATTGACTCATCTGCATTTTAGGTTTAAAATAAGCTAAAAGTAAAAGTAACAGTTGAAGGTATAAAGTTGAAACAAAATTGTGAATTTTTTCCTCGCAAATGACGGAACAGGGTTTAGGGGGAAGTGCCTTGTTCTGGGAAGAGCCTCCTATCATTTTAGAATTAGATATAAATTTTGATGGTTTATCCTAGAATGGGTAGGCAGTTCTTACCAATGCTGTCAAGAATAAATGATTGGTAGTAATAATGATAATAATTATACACTACTTTAACAGGGAGTGTGTTATAGAGAGCAACAAGGGAGTGCGTTATGGAGAGCAACAAGGGTTGAGTTTGCATCACCGCCAAGAGACAACGTACCAACTTTTTTTCTTTGGTATGTACTTCTATAACTCTGCCCAAAGGAAACTGTATCAGGAAAGTAAATGAAAAATGAAGTAAGTTACATTATCTTGCTACAATATTCATGACTTGAATAAGCATGATTTTGGAATAAATGAACCAGAAGAGATGGGCAAAGTAACAATAATTCTGAATGTAGGTTAGAATCTGCTTGTGGTTCATGCTTTTGGAGTAGAATTAATGAGCAAATACTGTATCTTTATCCTCCTATTTACTTTCCCTTGCTATCATCCTCCACTTCCTCTTCTGTAAGTACCAAGTCATAAGTGCAGTTTGAGAGAGGAAGGGACCTGATACTTATCTCTTTATATGTCAAAGAAAGTTTTCTGCCAAATTTTCTTAAGATTAAAGGAAAGAAATTTTGAAGGAGAACGCAGTAGTAAGAACATTAACATAAAAATTACCTCCTTAATGCAAGCCCTGTAATAATGAAGAAAAAAAATTTACAGATAAAATGTTCTGATAGTGTTAAGACTTGGGCTTAGGCCAAACCAACATCATCAACAAGAAACATTCATTCTGTTGTTGCTACACAGTATAAGCAAAGAAGGCTTTCAATGATAAACATAAACTATATTTTCAAATCAATTACTTTAATTAAATTCTTCCTTTTCTTTTGTTCTCATCCCTTTCTATTCATCAGTCTTTCTTCTTTGTGTACATTAGAGGCAGGCATATCTTTTTTTTCCTATTTTTTTTTCTAGTAAGGTTTGATTTCAGTGGAGTAGTTATCCCATGGGTGGATTCAGCCAGTATTCACAGATTCATAGTATTCTCATAATTGATAAGACCGATATGAGCTAGAGTTTTTCCCTCTCCATTCCCCCAAACGCACGTGTAGCAGGACACTGTTAATTATTTTAAATTACACTTTCATCGTTTAGGACTTGGATCATCCTTTGTACTTCTATAAATTAGTCTGGATTATCCTAACCCAACAGAGAATGTCATCTCAGTGAAGAACCCCTCCATCGGAACAGAGGTGGTGTTGGTGTCTCACTCATCCCTCTCTTGCACTTTCTTCTCCTTACTCTGGGGTCTGGAAGTTGTGTCAGGGGGGAAGAGGAAGACGGAGCGTCAGGCTTTGTGGAAGAAGGGGCAGCTAGTATGAGGGCATTAGGACTGCCCCTTAATTTAAATTTAAAAAAGAAAAAGAGAGAAGTTAAATTAATTAGGATATAAGCTAAATTAATTAGGATATTTGACTTTTAGTTTATATAGAACACATTCTTCAATCTTTTATATTTTTGACCTCCTAGTGTTCTAATCCTCTACTTCATATTTATCCGCAGTGTGTACTATTACTGTGTTTTTTTTTAATTCTCTACTTTTAGATTGTTTTTATTTTTAACCTGAAATGTTCCTTCATATCTTCTGCAATCGATATGAAATTGCTTTCTATTAACTGAAACAATATATTGTAGTGGGTATAATCTGAATGTAATACTACATGAACAAGTGAAAAATGATGTACTGTGTAATGCTTAAAGGATAAGCGGCCAGTGCCTGTTGGACCAATTCAGCTTGCATTTTTAAAATAGTGTTGCAAACGTTGTAGTCAAAAACAAATTTGAAAAGCAAAATAGGAAAGTGACTGTGAATAAAAGACTTTGGAAGGGGCAGAAAAAGAAACAAAAGGTAGAAAAAGGAAATGGAAGATAAGGATCTGAAAAGTGAGGGAAGAAAATGGCTGTCAAGGAAAAGGAAGGTGAAAGGGGAAGAAAGAAGAGAATTAGTACACATTTTAAATGGTGTGTAACGTCATGCTTAATTATGTTGCTATTATCTGTATGTGCACACACATGCAAGCCGATATTAGGCATAATTAAGAAAGGTACAGTGAAAATGTAACTATCAGTTAAGGTAATGTTTACTATTAAAACCTATTTACAAATTGTCAAATTCTTATATAGAAAAAAAAAGAGGAGGAAAGGTTTGTAGGAATTAATTCAAAGGATGATTGATTGACTCGCCATGGATTTTTGGAGAGACCTGAACTTCAGAATGCCTAATCCCTCCCACCTCTAGCCCACTGCTGTCCCCTGAATTCCTCCTCACTTGCCTCGTCCCGTCATAGACTTTCACTGCTGTTTCAATGCACTTTTTAGAGGTTGCTGCTGTTTCTTCTTTGCTTCTAACAACTAGTCCCTGTGGTATATCCCAGGAAATAAACTCAACTGGCTTGTTAAAGTTCTCTGTCCCGCTCTGTGCTGGGACTTGGCTGGGAACAAGGAGGCTCTGAAAAATGCAGATCAGGGCATGCATTATGCAAAACCTTGAACTTTCTTCTATATTCATGTGACTTCAGGGAAAAGCGTGCAATGGTAAAGAAGTTCCTGAAGGTGAAGAAACAGTGTGAGTGTATTGAAAAGATGCTGTGTTACAAATGGTGACAAAGACCGGCTGCTGAACTGAAAGTCATGGATATTTTTTTCCAGTCAATTCCCTGTTTTTTGAATGTGTTGATTGAGATAAGTTTTATACCCACATTCTGTTTTTAAATAGTAATGCAAATGTACTTCCTGTAGTGAAGCGCTGTATCGATGCACAAATGATTAATTCAACTGATCAAAAAACACGCATGTGTACTCTGTCTTCCTGCATTCTGTAGAGAGCTTAATTTAGAATATTTTCAGTGTAATGCAATTAGATATTTGAGACCCTAGGGAAAAATCTGTCTTCTAAGTTATTAATAGTACCAATTATACATTATTTGAGTAATAGTTACTTAAATAATAGCAGTTATTTAATTTTTTTGTAAGATAGGAAAAGGGAAGGCCCATACTGTTGGTTCTGAAAGGTATTTTTATATAAGCTTTTTTGTAGAAAATATGTACCCTTCTGAATACCTATTGAACCTGCCAGGTTCTAGGAGTTAAATTATTGAAAAGCATCCTGCTTAGTATTAAAACTTAGTGTTAAAACTGTGGGGGCTTTAAGCAGAATAACACATTTTGGCACCCATTCACCAATGTGAATGATGTTCAGCAAAAATGTAGCTAGGTGTTTTTATTGGGTGATGTATGTTTTTATTAGGATTGAGATGATGCTCCCATTACAATGGAGTGTGGCATATTGTTTGTTCAGGGCTGAGGGAAACAACTAGTAGCTTTGTGAAATACCCTCCAAATTTTATCTGAGATAGAGACTGAAAGAAACTCCTTGAGCTAAGGGTTGGTTGTAAGGTTCAGTACTTTGGAACTAGTTGTGAGGAGAAATAATATAGGTTTTAGCCCTAGTGAAGAAATTGACCTTTTAAGTTTTAACTACTTTTTGTGGCCACCAAAACCCTTAGGCATAAAACTGAATGTATATTAGAAAGTATCCATTACATCAAAGTTACCCCTAATTCTGCACTAGCACTGAAGTTCACAGTGGGAAGCAATTGAGTTCTATTTGTAGATGTAAAACTGGGGAAGGAGAAATGTATTTTTTTCCTTTATGTATGTGACCACATTCTGTAAAATGTCAGTTTTACAAAGAGAGGCTTGTAGCTAATTACATCTTTAAAACATCCTGAAACTTCTTAGGTTGAGTCTGTGTGTCAGGAATAGTTGCAGAAAACAGGAATAAGTTAGTTTTCTTTGCTTCCTTCTCAGGGTCACTTAGCGGGCTGACCTAATTCCCAGGGCTACTTCCAATGGAGTAAAGACTGCTTGTAAACATCAGAACACTTCAGAAACAAACAGACCTTCTAGACATAATACTTGAGGAAAAGGAGGGGTCTAAGAAGGAAGTTAAGTAATAAATTTGAAATTTTATGTTACTAGGCATTGGGTGTGCAGACTGGAATTTTTCAAACCACCATAGACAAAATATATACAATTTTTACAAAACTTAATGTTTGTGCAACTCCGAGACAGTTTTGAAAATCTCTGCTGTAGTATCTTTAAAATGATATTTTGAAGCAATTTCATTTTTCTTTCTTTTTGCTGTAGCCAATTACTAAGTATATCTTTATAAGTTTTGAGTGGCTTCATTTTTTGCAGCCTTCTGAAGTGTAACTCACTAATTTAACTTTAAAATGTAAAAATATGTTAATTTGGAAATGCTATGATTTTAAAAACTGTAAGGGGAGATGGACAGGAAAAGAAAACAAGAGAATATAAAGTCATGGCCTGGATTAACCATACCTTTGGTTGGTAGGCTACATTTGTTCTAGTTGTTTTGATCTCTTTGGAATGGAGACTAGAGAAAATTGCTGGGTTTTGGAGCAAGTGATATTTTCTGCAACTTTCTTCAGATCTGCTTTCTTCCTGTCATCATCTCCTTGGTCTCAAGAAAGAGGCTGCCTGATTTGTTTATGGAAACCTGATGACAGAAGTTGGACAAACAAGAAGGTAAGGAAATCTCTCTGCTCTTAATCCTGGAAGAAAGGCAAATATAATCCATACTTGAAGCAACATTTGGCTCCAATAATTGTACTACAAAGGGAAAGGACATTACCCAGACTACATGCAACTTCATGAACTATCAGAAGAGTGGAAAAAGGTATATTCAAGCCTTTGAGATATAGTTGAGTAAAAGTTAGCTTGAATGGAAAACAGAAACTACATATTGCTATATAATTTTTTAATGGTCATATGTTAGCCAAGTCCCTGAGGATAAAATGCTTAAAGAAAATAAGAAACAAAAGAAATAAAATTAAAACAAAATAGTCTCAAATGCTCTGTAAAACAATCTTGACGACTATCCAGAAAATACATCTGTTGTTGGATGATGGAAAACCGCATGCTAAACATCCAAAGAACTGTGCCATTGGCATGGAAAGAATACATTTTAATCTCCTTGAGATAAAGTTGTGAGACATAATGATACTTACCTCTCATATCTGTAGTTCAGTCTTATTGAATATAACAGAGGAGCCAAAAACCCATTTGTGGATGGAGAAAGCCAACACACAGACATAATTTATTCAAGGTAACACAACACTAACACAGCTGTGAATCGAACTGAGGTCTATGGCCTAGACCAGTTTGGCCTTGTTTGATGGGCCATATATATCTGTGGTACAGTGTGTTAAAGCTCCGTTCATTTTGTAAGCGTATTTAGTTACTTGAGTATTCTATAACCATTAATGGGTTCCTGGAAAGGGACTGCACTAGTATTTTGCCTTCTGCTATCATGTTTCTGTCTAAAGTGCTCTAAATGGACTGAGGCACTATATCGGAGGAACATTTCTGAGATATATAGGACAACTTCATACCAGTTTTCTTTCTTTTAGCATACTCACAGCAAGATTAATCCAATGTAAATACAATGGGAATTAACTGGTTTAAGAGTATCCTGGGAGGCAAAAATTTAGCACAGGTACTCTATTTTGTCCCTCCCCGACTCCCCAGAGGTTAGGTGAAGAGGAGGATGAATGCATGGAGGTAGCATCAGCAGAGCCAAAGAGGTGGAACTCCTGCAGAGGAACTTGGTAACTGGAAGCGCAGTGCCAGAAGCCCAGCTCAACACTTGCATGTTTTTGGTATTTCCCTTTGAATACCTCCTCAGTCTTTTCTCAGTACTGGGGAAATGGGACGTAGAGGTGGGGCCACTTTTCTCATCTCACATTATTCTGATGTGTGAAGGTGAGGCTAGACACAATGTCTACTAGTGCAACATCTGTAAATATCTGAAAAGTAGGCAATGAAAATAAGGAGAAATTGTGATTTTGTGAAGTTTAATAATGCTTATGTATTTTGTTTCTTTCAAACATCAAGGAGGTTAGACTTTTTTAATTACAAGCCATTGGCTCTCCTAGTACTTAAGTAGCTTCAGAACTCCGCATTCCCCCAGAACCTGAACTGTAAGCATCCCAGCTTGGTTGAGAGTCAAAACAGGATGGGGTTATGCTTTTTGACATACTGATTTAATATTGTCGTGGACTGGGATATGACCTGTAGACCAAGCTCAGGCACTGAATTACAGCAGCCTTACAGTTTATGCCGTACTGTCTTGGTGCTTTCTATCTTTGTTGGAAATTGTAGATAAGAATGCTGCATTTCAGCAGCATGGAACTATTTAATATGCAAGCCAATACACTAGTTAATAGGTAAGGCCGAAATGATGCATGTCAAGGTTTAATTCTCTATCCTGCAATAAAATTTCCAGACCACTTGTCAAAAATCACATAGGAATGATCTGTAAAATTCGTCTAGTTACCATTTATATTTTTTGTGGCAAGTCTGAATTCTGCTAATTGTTAAGGTTTCCTGTAAGATGCTTGCATTCAGCAACCTTTGTCTTCATTTATATACTTTACTTAGGCTATTATAGTCATCTGTGAAGGGAGATAACATATTGGTTGTTTCTCCAAAACTCATAATTTAGATTCAATATCCTATAGCCCGGGCAATAGATAGGACAATGTAAAGTGAGGGATCCAGATATAATCTCTTTTTCTTTTAACTGGATCCAGTTTATAGTTCTGATCTATCATACCTGTGAGAAAGTATCTGCTGGGAGTAATTATTTTATCCTCCGGTTTGAAATTGTTCGTCTGCATGCATTCACCAAAATGGGACTAGAAACTGGTCCCCCAGGTTCCAGAATACCTTCAGCAGCACAACATAGGCTTTGTTTGCTCTTCTGGTTCAGATATTTCTGTGTTTTACAGAGATGAATGGGAAGGATTAAGAGCATGCTTGAATGTTGTTGAAGTAAGTGTACTGAGTTTGGGCTATCATGATTTTGACACCTGTGTGTGTGAACACAGAATAGCTAATCTCACTACAATAGCCTTGCCAGTAAAGGGTTAAGCTGGCATACCTTTATATATCCTCAGGATATGGCAATATATGAATCATATTCTGAAGAATAAGTAAACTTAGAATTGAGAATCCTTACGCTTCCATCATTAAAACAGGAGTGAGGTATTTTTTTAGCTTCACAGATGAACATGGAAGAGAAATATATTTAAAACTGAGTTATCTTGTTACTTTGATGATGAGCCATATATGTGCCTTTTCTATCTACTTCCTATGACAGGACTTGCTTATACTTACAGTAGCATTTCTAATGATTTCTGCTTTGCATGGCATGTCCTGCTGATTTAAAGGAGAGAAGATATGCAGCTAAGAATGTATGCAGTTTGTGACTGCAGAGATCTGCCTGTTTAAGACTGGCTTGGTAATTGCACTCTGCTAGTAATGATATGTTAATAATCACATATTAACTGATTCAATACCATGATACTTTTGTCACAAAAAAAAAAAAAAAATCCTCAGTTATGTACCATGAACATGGAAGCTGCTGTTAAGACTGGAGAAAGAGAGATGGTCGGCTTTTATCACAATGAGTAATGGAGTCTCCACCAGTCTGATCATCTTGGCTTTTTAGCAGGGTTGGAATGGATTAGTGGCTTTCCAGCATTTAAAAGGACAAAAACATTAATTCCATATTTATTTAAGGTTATTGTTTGGAAGGTTATGTTAGAATAATTTTAGAGGGCAAGGGAAACTGAGTCATTTTGCAGTTTCACTGAATATATGAGATATGCAAAACAGGCAGATGAAGCGAATTAGTTAAGACAAACTTCAACATTGGATTTCTGGAATGTAATTAATTCTTTGAAGGTCTCTGTACAATCATTGCTTCCTATTAATCAGGCAAGGATTTGGTTTTACAAAGAAAAGTCACTAACCAATCTCTGCTGCCAGGAATTCACCATTTGAGTTCATTAACTTCAAGATACTTCAGATATATGCTGAAATGGTTGGAAACTGCAAACTTCTAGCTAAAGAAGTGCTGTAAAAGTATAGAGTGTACGCAGTAGCCTTTCTTCTATTGGATGGTGTTTAATGTAAATTCAGTTCCAGTGCATGGAGGCTTATAGTTTAGGTCTTTCCTTAATAAATGTGGGGGTAGGTCAAGGACCACATCCTGTTGTGAACAGACAAAGCTATGATGCAGAAGACTGGACTTAGAGTTTCATTTAGTGATTCAGCATCTGTAGGCTTAAATAGAAACTTTGAAGATACTTGATAGAGGATAAGACTCCATTCAAATCACTGCTCAGAAATGAGAGATTAAAAAGGTTATAAAAAGTATTTGTAAGTGGGCAAAGAAGGTGTTGGTTTTGATGTTCAGGTCCTGGTTCCTTGGAACTCTGAGTCAGTAAAACAGAGTGCGTTAGGACTACCAAACAGGAAAAATATTCTCTTTGCTAATTTTATGAGGTCTTTAATACTCTAATAGGCACTCTGATTTGTTAGCATGAAGACTCACTGCTTGTTTGGGATATTGCTGCTATTCAGACATAAATTATAATGATTAATAGTTAAACTAAACCAAGGGAACTAAATCCAGAACATCTTTTTATGTTTTCCTCTAAGTTCTTACACTTTCCTTCCATTGTTCCCTGTGGTTTGAGCAAATATCTCCCTGGAGTCTTCCATTAACTAGAGAGAAAAGCTGAAGAGTTGCTTTTTAGCTAGAACAACAACAGCAGCAGTAGAAATCAACTGTCTAAAAACTTCCAACAGATGAGTCATTTACAGGTCAAATGATAATAGGATTTTTTTCCTTTAATATTTCCAAATATTGTCAAACACTTCCCTCTACCCACAAATCCATTGACTTATTGTACCCTGCTATCCCTTGCATTTATGGGTTTCATAATTATCCTGCAAGATGTATCAAGCATTTACATGGGAATTGTCATGTTTTAATCTTAATTGGGGAAAAATTCTATGATCTTAACAAGGTGCCGTAGCTATTCTAGAATAAGAGCTTTGGGAAATGCACAAAAACCAGAATTGTTTACAGCTATTTCTGATCTTTCTGGGCAAGAAGAGTGGGAAAACAGAACATGAACTGAAAATGAAATGAGGATGGAATTTTTGTATGTGATTTATGCTTTACTGGTATTGAAGGCTCTTAAACTCTATGCTCAAGTATAAAAGGAGTGGTGGTGTCAAAGTAAAGGAAATTCTAGCAGACATATCAGTGTAGCTCTCTTTTCAATAAGTAATATCAATTATCGCTCTTTCATTCTATATAAGATAGAATGGCAATATTAATTTGTAGGCAAAGAAATTCCTTACTCTGAACTAGAGGTATTATAAATAAGGTTTAGGAGAAAGAATTGCTTGTAAGAAGAGATCTGTATGGTTGGGAGGTTGCAAAACTTTAAGACAAAATACAAATGGGGCATAACAAAATATCAGAGTGTTTTGCTCTATGCTGTTGGAGTTATGCTGAAGCTGAGGATAGCATGTGATAAAATTTCTTCTACTGTTAGAAGAAAATCAAAAATATTAATTTGAATTCAAAGCATTGGTATTAAAAAAACATGAAAATGGAGAGCAATATCCATCTCTGTCTGAGACAGTATTACTCAGGACTCTTAGTTGGAGGTAATATGAATTTAGGGCATCTATTAAAAAATCTACACTTGGGTGTAGATGTACTTGTGTGTACTGAATAACTGAGAATAACTGAGTGAAAACAGCTCAGAAGAAAAAAAACAGATAATAAAGAGTCTGATGGAAACATGGTTTATAATCTATATATTTTTGGCAGCTAAAGAGTTACTGTGGCAGATGCAGCCGCGGTTATGGGGTGCAGGACAATGCCCTGCCTACTGCTAATGTAAAAAGCCTGTGATTCCAACTGGCTTGTAAAGCATTCTAATTTCCAAATTTTTTTTAGGAAATCAGATAAACATCAAGAGAAAGCTTAATTTTGTTTTGTTTTCACTCTTTCCAGGAGTAGTTACAACTAGAATTAGAAATATTGCATATGATGCAAAACTTATTATTAACTGATAACAGTTTTGACTATAAAAACAACCATGCACTTCCTGAATTTTAAAGACTGATGATCTTCAGAGCTCCATCTTATAGGATAATCAGGTCTAACATTCCTCTTTAAACTGTGCTGACTAACATTTTAACAACCAAAAATACTGGTCTTTCCTTTGACAAGCCTCATGTGGCACAAAAGCAAGTTACTCAGAGCTACCTAAAAAAAAAAAAAAAAAAAAAAAAAAAAAGATCAGGTTGGTATTTCAGACAATAGCTCAGATTTGTCATTGTCATGCAGGATGTACACTTTCTTTTTTGATGCAGACCTTTAAGTTTTGAGCTCAGCTTGGGGTTGGGGATTTTTTTTCTCATGTTTACTGAAAAGAGATCTTTTATATACGTATATCTGTCTGAGAAAGTGCTGTTCAGTTAACAGCTCTATGAAATAGACGTTTAGATGTTAAAGGAGCAAACATGAAACAGCCAGAAATATGCAATCCGGTAATCTTGAGCGATGAAAAATGTAAAGGGTGAGATGGAAGTAGGAAGGTTCAGTTGCAGAAGAGTTTCTTACCTACTTCTTGCCTTGTAACATTTATTTAAATATCTCTCAGTGTCATGCAAGGCACAGACTCAACAGACCTTTCTTATTCAAGAGCAGCTCTACTGGAGACAATAGAGAGAATTACATGATCATGAAATTGGCATAAAAGTCACCAGAAACAGATTCATTAGCTCTAATTAAGGGGTGCAGTGTGATCTTATTTCATTCTACTGTACACAGACTGTAAGGCTATTATTCTATGTGACAGACGTTTGTTTTCTGGCAGCTAATTTGCACACAGAATTAATGGAAATGCATCCAAGAACTGATATTGCTAATGTACAGCATTAGCATAGTTCTTTCTATCCCTGACTTCTGCTCTAAAGAGAATTCGAAAAGAGAGAAAATTCAGATTCAGTGGAAAAATGGTATTTATTATCTTCTATAGCAAACCATTTCAGCCCAGAGAGTGTCAGAAATAGAGATTATTATCTACTTTTCATAGTAATGAAAATCATTTTCAATTGATTGAACGTTTCTATCAGAGGGTAGCATTAGCTTCTTTGGAAAAAGGGAATATTTTGTAGACAGATTTTTGCCTGTCTTTAAACCTTTCACCAGCTGACTAACCCCCGAGGTTTAATATCTGGTAGACATCTGTAGGCAAAAGTAAGAGAAACGAGTTCAGCAAGGAACTGTATCGTGCTTCCAACATGTGGCAAAATGAGTGCCTCTTCACCATCTGTTATTTGTGTGAGGATTTTATTATGTAAATGGCTGTACACACTGCATTCCAAACAAAGGAAAATGATTCCCCTTACAGCATGTTGTGACTGCCATGCTTCTGTGTCAGTCCTGAAACAAATAATAGAAACATCAAAAAAAAGCGGCAGACATTTGGGTTCTTGGGTTCTTCTGCTTGTTCTCTCCAAAGCAGAGCACGTATTGTTATGAAGGATTTGTTTCTTGCAGCTTATTACAGCCCGTAAAGATAGGTAGGAAAACATTAAACAGATAAAACTGAGATGTTCAAAATTAAAAAAAAAAAAAAAAAAAAAAACAAGGGGATCCTCTGTTTATTCTGCTTCACTACACGAACAGTGTCTAATATGAAGAAATAGTATTAAACCAAAGGCAGTTTTAGGGCTTAAAGCAGACTGAAGAGACAATCCTGCAAAAGCACGAGGAGTCCTAAAACAATCTGGTCTTACTGAGAGCCAAAAACATGGGTCTGGGCCCTTAAATCATCTGCAGCAAATAAGAAGCAAAAGAAGTGTTGTTGTGGGATAAGACTGGAAACACAAGATGATAATCTGCCCTGCTTGAAATTTTCCAATAAATTACCAATTTAAATTGAAATGTAATTATCTTAACTGGCATGTTTTTGGCAGCTGTGAAGAAAAAAAAAAGTGCTATGCTACACTGGATCGAGTAGAAGCCCATAGGAGTTCTAATACTGGCCCTTAATCAAAGCCTGCAAAGACAAAGGCTTAGAGCTAATCTATGCCAAGCCGTGTTGGACAGCATGGCATTGCCTAGAGCATCCTTCTGGTGGCATTTTATGCACCTGGTGCCCTAGGAGTGGAAATTATGCCCAAGGCTGTAAATTCTCTGTTTTCTTTCTACCCATCTACTCACCAAGAGTGGCTGCTCTGATAGTGACATAATATTTCATGGGACAGGAAAAAACACTACTATTTTTATTTTATTAATTTATTCTGTATGTGGCACCCAAATGGTTAATATGCTTCTTCATTATATATTTCATATGGTTTAATATAATTAAGCTATTATTGCATTCATTGATTTATCTTAAATCTTAATTTGATAATTGAAAAAGGTTTACATAGGGGATTAATTGTTATTTCAAGTGAACTTAAATAGAAATAATTGAAATCAATGCCAGACTTGACCAATCTGATAATTAAAGGGTAGTTGGTTACTTACTGCATTGTTTGTATGATTTCCTACACTTGGATTTGTCAGCTATTCCTGATTTAATTATGATTAAGTGTTGAACTTTGCAGATAGTCAATTGCCGGTGCTCCTATATTGATTAGTTGTTTTTATTAATGTGTTAAATTTTGTTGTTGCAGCAGGTACATATTTCGTGATATAACAACTAATAACGAGAAAACTTGGCCTTGAAACTACATGGCAACCAAGTTGTAGCAAGCTTTTTTTTTCCAATTTTGTCTTTTTTATTTTTGCTTATTCCTCATCATCTGATTTTCTTAGAGATACTTCTAACATGTATTTTATTGTTAAAACACAAACCATACTATTTTTTAAAAGGTAGCAG
Source organism: Crypturellus tataupa (assembly GCA_034781795.1). Taxonomy (NCBI): domain Eukaryota; kingdom Metazoa; phylum Chordata; class Aves; order Tinamiformes; family Tinamidae; genus Crypturellus; species Crypturellus tataupa. The sequence goes on along the minus strand of JAWLRI010000437.1, from coordinate 192,870 downwards.
CAAAAAGAACAGAATTCCAGTATCATTTTTACACCAATAAACATAAGGTGTAAAAATGGGACTGGAAGATATCTGTCTCTTTTTTACTTTTATTTTTTTAGAAGTCCTTAAATTTACATTTTGCTGAACTCCATAATTTCTATAGAGAACTGTTGTTTTGTTTGTTCACAGAATTAGAAATCAATGGCAGTCACAATCTAATTCCTGTGTTGAACATTTTTTTTAAGTCTGAAACCGTGAAATAGATTTGTTTCCATCCTTGCATACATCAGAAACAGTTAAAAATACATAAAACATATTGATTAATATTACTGTGTCAATTTTTTCTTGCCATGGTGCATGTCTCCTAAACAAAAATTCAGGCATTCTTTGGAAATAAATTGTCACATTGATGGCCATCAAACCATGGTGCACAGCCTATCAAATATTTGTGATGTGAAATGGTCCTGAAAGTTGGGAAGCACTTCCATCAGCCTTTTTAACTCTACTGCATCCTTCACACAGAAAGAATTAAACATCCAACAAAACATTCTCCTGTTTTTTTCTGTGAATAGTGACATTTTGATAAGTATCAAGGGTAAAGCTTCTAATTTTCTCCCATTTCTTGCCATTTGAAGTTCGCTTTTCTTTCCACAGTGAGCCGCGCAGATGTAAAATTCTTTCTTACAGCACAAAGCTGAATTCAGCTGCAACTGAAGTGTTCCTGCTGTTTTTCCATTATATGGTGTTTGATACATATGTATGCTAACATATGATATTCATAATTATTTTATATTCTAAAGTTTAGAAGGGATCTATTCAAGCAGGAATGCAAATAATGTTCATTTTTTTAAGATACAACACATTATATGAAACTGTGATTAAGGACTCCATGATAATTAAAATTTTTTTTTTTTTTTTTTTTTTTTTTTTTGCTACCAATTTGTGTATTTAAACCAATGGGAAATGTTGCATTAAAACAAACATTCCCTATATATGTAATCCTTGAGGTCTGGAAATGTCATTATGAATATCTCACTTTAGTTTTTAGAGAATCATTTGTGTTCCATTTCTGAAAGTACTTGGACATAGAGGAAGGGAAACATACTCACACAAGGCTTATTGAAGAGGCAACAGAAAACTTGGGAGAAAAATCAGCCATTCTAGCCATGGTCAGAGTCATAAGACTTTAACTCATGGAGTGTTGTGAAATGCGGGTCAGCTGAGAGAGTGCACAGCCTTCTAGGGCCTTTGGTCAGGCCATGAGGGGGTCTTAGGAGGCATTGCAAATATTGGCCAGACTTCTAACCTAAGGTCTCTCAGAAGCAAATATTCCAGTCCTAGTTTTTGGACCACAGGGAAACCAAGAAATGAAGTCAGATTTAGATGTTAGTGAGTTATGCCATTTACACATGCAAAACCCGAAGAAAGAGAGAGAGAGAGAAAGGGCACCTGTAAGGGTTAAGGCTTTCCAGTGCTGAGTTTGATTCACGATGCCAGTTAAAGTTATCATAGTGTTAATTTCTTATGGCTATTCTGCAGCAAAACAGGATTTCAGAGTAGTGTTAAAATGATGGTCTCCATATCTTTGTAATGTGTAATTATCCATTTAGGAAATTTAGCTCATGGTAGAGTTGGGATGGAAGGAACAGAAAGCAATAGGTAAATTTCATTTACTTGCATCTTTGCCCTTAGTGGCAGCAGCGGTTTTGCCACCTAATCAGGCTGTAACCACTTCTACATAACTAACACACACACTCAGATACCCACTCAAACAAACAAACTGTGTTACTTGAATGCTGCTAAGCTTTAAAATTACACTAAGTAATAAAGGAGACTTTCTTGAGTGGATATACATAATATCACAGTGCTGAGAAATACAATACACTGCTTCATAAACAGATGATCATTTTCTGCCTTCTTTCTAGCTGATTTGCAACACTGGCTAAGAATAGGCAACAGCTTTGTCCTATGGTAAGCGTATGCAGGAAAGGGAAACAGCAGATTTTGTCAGGCTGGAATAAAGCAGGGAACCAGTGTCTGGGTGCTGGAGATGTGGTGATATATCTGAGATCTGATAAAGTAATGACAGGCATTTGTGGCAGTACAAGTATTTCCTTATGTGAATAATGGCAGAAAATAACGTCCACATACAGCAAAGTCCTGCCGCTGAGGACACCTAGGATACAAGAGTGAATCTGGAGGAAAAAAAAAAAAAGATTGTTCATAAGGAAGATATTACTAATTTAAAATCTGACTTCAGATTGTGTTTATATATATGTAAAAATATTTTTAAAAAATCACTTTCCTTACATACATACATACATTCATGTGCACACACAGATATACATACATACATATGTGGGTTTTCATTGCTCCACCTACAAAGGCACATAAGAAATCTTTATCTCTTCTTGGTATGTTTTGAGATGCTCAGAGTTGTAACGTAATATGTATATCTAAAAAAAAAAATCACAGTTTAAGCCATTAGGAAGCACTGAGAACGTGGAAAGTTACCTTTTTGAATAGTGGATATGGTAGTTCCATTTCCATTCTTGGAAGAGAACAGGCATGAGTTTGCACAAGCCAAGGAAAAAGTGAGAAGAAAGCAGCCTTACAAAGATTTCTGCAAATAAGGTATTTAGGAAGACGAAATGGAAAAAAGACAAGCAAGACACTTCATGTATATCTGTTTAGCGTACAAATCTAAGTATTTTTTTTCTCACTGTAGTCTGCAAAACAGGATCATGGCTGGTGTTGCATTCAATTTGTCTAGTTAAAGTCAGGGGCAACAGAACTTTTTGTGTATGAATCATGGTTGATTTAATGGAAGGGAGCTAATCTGGTGTTTTTATTATGCCTCTCTGCTTGTAATACAACTATGTTCCTGTTTGAAATATTTCTGTAGTAATGCTATATCACTTAACTTTAGCTATTTCATGACAGTTTCTCCAGCTGTAGAACACCATGGTAATGGAACAGAGATTTCCAGAGAGAAGATGGTGAAACAGACCCCATACTTAACCTTCGCCTTGTGTTAGTTCAATTATTACTAGCAAGTTACTAATAAGTACTATTTTAAAATAAAAAAAAACTAGATCCAAGATTTTAATGAATTAGAGTGCTTCTAACAAGTCTATGCCTGGAATTTTGTGTCTTGCAGTATGTCTATTTACAATGAGGTATCTAGGATCCCTAGATATATTTCTCACTTTTCTATTACCTTCTACAACACCTCGAAGAAAATATTTTCCTTTTACAACAACTCTGAAGAAAATATGCAGAAAAATCTACACTTCCTGCGAATTCAAGTTGTTATGCCTCATCTAAACTCTGATACATGTCTACTTGACACGATTGGGTTGATTTACAAGTGCTTCATTTCTCAGGGCAACTATAATTCTTATTTTGTTACTCTGATTATGTTATCCACTGGGGTTCCTCTGCACACCTTCTGTTCTCTTCTCTTAGTCTCTGTGCTGCTGTACAGCCCGTGGTGCAGCTGTGTCATTGCCCGTGTCCCCAGGTGTATCTTTCAATCCTTGCATTGCTACTCTGTTCTGACACTTTCCCTAGCTTATGTTTTCTTTTTGCAGAGCTTGTTTTCCTTTTATTCTTTTGTTACCTGTGTACAACCTCTAATGCACCTAGTAGCTCTCAGAGAGACAGAGCACAGTGGACTGGATGTCTGAGACTTAGTATTCCTTGTGAAGGCCAGTAGCTTTGATCAAGTCAGTCTATCTTTCAATGTCCCATTCCTCCCACACACACACATCTCTTGTAATTCAGGTGGAGCTACTCCCCTTTTCTGAGCAAAAAGCCATCAGATTCTAAAGAGTTATACAAATATCAATATTGGTAACAGAAAAAGAAGAAAGCTTTCAGAAAGAGGACCTAAAGGTTTCATAAATCAAATGCCAATTATTCCCCAAGGTGATTGAGGAGGCCACTTCCATTGTAATCAGTCTTGTGAATGTGAAGCAAATGTGAAGGCAGAACAGGACCTTGACTGTCTGTATCTGGACTTTGTCAGGCCATTTGTTTGTGACCAGAATCATATCATTACTCTGGTTTTCAATAAAAGGATGTTCACTGAGGCATCACATGGATATTTTTGAAGTATGTTCCACATTTTCAATAGAACAAATTTGTCAGCAGAGAATTGAAATGTCTAGCTGTTTTGGTATGCTGTTGAGATTTCGCATGGCGCTGCAGTACGAATGCATTCATTTTTCACCTGCTGGGTCTAACAGGAATGGTTTCCACGCATAAATGAAAGCATGTTAACAAGGAGATGATCCGGCCAAACCATGTTCCTTCCTCCTGGCAATTGTAAAACCCTGAACAAACAAAACGAAAAGGTGCCAGCTTGCTTTCGTTATTCAGAGTTCCACTCAGATCTCCAACTAATATGATGCTGGCAGTCTCTCTGTGGGATTTTGACAAGGGGAAGCCTCATTTTGCTGGACCTGGATTGACTACTGCTTGAATTAACTCAGTAGGAAGATCTCTTACCTGATTGTAAAACTTGCTCCTTTTTTGGAAAATCTTGTTGGGCTTTCATCTTTGAGTGAAATCCTGGACAGACCCCTGTAGGTATTCAAAATCCCTCAGTAAGATGTGTCCTTTAACAATGACATTTGGAAGTTCCACTGAATATGTTCACAAAATCTGCTGATATTTAGTTGTCTGAGGAAGGCTCCTGTTCTAGCTGACATATATGGCTCACAGCACTGAGAGATGAAAAGCTTTCTGGAAAACCAGAAGGCTCAACAGATGGACCTTTTGGACGTTGAGTCCGGTGTGATTTGTTAATGTGACTCAGAGAGCAGCTACTGGAGACAGGTAGTCACTTTATGACATGATTGCTCTTCTGGGACCTGTGGTTTGGTTTGGTTCACCGGGTTTGGGCACGCTGGGTCCCTAGTGACAGTCTGATTGGAATAACCGGTGTGTTTTCCGCAGCACTGCTGAGTGGAAAGAGCAAAGTTTGAGCTGAAAGGAGCAGAAATCTTTTGAGGCAGTATTTTAATTCTTGGATCAAAATCTTTTGAAGTGTTTGTCACAAACAAACAAAAAAATCTAATTGTCTACTATAACAGCTTTTGAACATGCAGAGAGAAAAGAGGAAAAGAGGGAAAGGGGACCACATCTGAGCGAGGAGAATCTGTTTGGAAAAAGCATCTCATACAGTTTGGCATCTAGATCATAACACAACATTGCCAACCTGAAAGTTCATTTGAGGTTTATAGCAAGTTGCAGGAAGAATATAAAGTTAATCATTCGCAGAGCCTTGGTATTGTATTTTGCCATCTATTTCAATAGCAATAATAATATACAGACTGAGAATTTACTAAAGAATGGCATAAGTTACTTGAGTTTGCAAGTATGTTTCCATTTGAAGCTTATTTTTTGTTTTTCATTCAAAATTAGGAAAATAAGAGGTTGTCGGTTACAAAAATACTATGCAAGGGTTGGATATGGGGTCATACTTTTCTATTAAGTTTTAATTGAGTTTAACACAGAGGCTTTTCATCTAGCATGTAAAAGCATAGCACTGTTTTATCACAGCTCAAAAAATGTGAACAGAAATAAAATGTATAGTGGGTAAACACATGGATTAAGGTGGTTGCTCAGCAGGGGGCTTAGGTATGTGGTGTTGTAGCCGATACCTTCTCAACAAATTGTGAAAGATGTTGTTAACTATGCTCAGTTTTAACGCCCAAAATCTTTAAGAAGTGACACATTTGCTGAAATTGGGTTTGAACCTGTGTTTAGCACTCCTGACAGATTGATTTAATTCTCATTTTAAGAGCTGCAAAGTTGTTTTTTTTTTTAGTAACTATCATCAACCTCGCTGTGATAAGTTGATATCAAAGATCTATCTACATCTAAAGTTCTCATCTTTACCCAAAGAATTTGTCTTTTCAGTAGCATACTTCAATAACAAAATTTTCAGTGGATACATCTTTTTCTGTTGGTGAAATAATTTTCAAAAGGTTTAAGTCTACTTTCTTCTTTTAGATGTTTGCAGACTTTAAAGAAGGTCTTTTGTTCTTTGGTATCACACCATACAAACAGAGTGACAAATCTTATTCATGACAAATTCTGTGTCTTCTATTACTGTATAAAGATACCTCTGTTAGCATCTTAGCATGCAGCTGAGTCATTCTGGTACTTTATCTTCCAACATACTGGATATGAGCTATATAAAAAAATAACATAAAGATTTTTCTTTAGAGAACTTGTAATCTTGAAGAAACTTGCTGTGGATGGATTTGAACTACTTCATTCCAAAAATTAATGTTGCCCTCTGGGGAAAATTATTTCAGAAAAAGCATTGACTTTGTATTTCTTTACCTCTTGCCATTCTTTCTTTGATGTTTCTGATTCTTCTTCACTACTTTCTCTCCTCATTTAGCAAAATTACTAATTTATGGTCCACTGATACACAATATATCTTTGATCTTAAGAGCCGCTGCTTTTTTGTCCATACGAAAGATGAGAATTGAAAATATGCAGGATTTTCCCAAGGTAGGACAAGAGTGATAATCATCTCTCAGTGCAAAACTTTTAAAAGGGTAAGAGAAGAAAGGTTGGACTACAGAAAGTAGGATAAGACTGTCACTTTGTTTGCAACCAGTATACCATGATACAGTTTTGCCAACTGCCTTGCCTCTTTGCCTTAATGTTTGTCTACTTGCAGTGCTATGCTAGATACACCATGGAAAGTTTCTCACTTATTCTGGTCAGAAAAAAAGAGTGAATAGAAGAATCTGTAGCTATCTGTCTGGAGGGCCAAAAAGGAAAAGTAAATTTATGTTCTTCTTCCTGGATAGAAAGTACTGATGAAGAAGGAAAAATTTGTTTCCCCATAAATGTTTTTAACAGCACAAATGTTTGGCTTAACCAAAGTGTGCTGAGATTTCTGTACACATTCAATAGTGTTTACACAGATTTACCACATTTGTCTATATGGAGATTACACTGGCCTTGTTGCTGTACAGACTTACTTTACTAGAGACGTAGTGCCTAAGGTTGATACTTTGAATTCACATTGAAGTCAGAAAAGACAGAGGATAGCTGGCATTAAAATTCTGCAAAGCGATTTCCCTTCTTCAGCATCATTATCAAAAAATATAAATACTTTAAATACTTATGCTTATCTTCCATCCCTCTATCAAAGTTTACATTATGAAAACAGCTTGAAAGAACAGAAAGGATTGATTGGACTTCAGTGGATTGAAAGGACTTCACCATCCCTCATGATGAAATTCCATAATGTTTTGCCTCATACTTTAAAAAGAGAAGTTTCTCTGTCATGGTTTGACAGTCATACTCCCTGATATGAGTTATATAATAGATGCAGTGATAGTCACATATGCTTGATTCGACATGCATCTGAATTGTAATGTTGTATTAGCTGCGCTGGTGCCACTAGGGCTGCAGTCCTGCCATAAGTGAAACACGTATAGGTGTTTTTATAGCTGCAGCACTTCAGGTAGGTCTATGAGGTATACAGTTTCACTTTTAGTTGAAATGATCAAATCGCAGAAAGCCCAAATGGCTACTTCATCAATTACTATTGCTTAGTCGTTTAGGAGGATAGTTACATCAGAAAGAAACTCTGAAAAAATGAATATATTTTAATAGTACTTTTTTAGGAGCCTAGGGAAAAGGTATGAAATGTTGGCAGATAGATAAAAACTGAGTTAAGTTTATAGGAACTGTGTTGAGAAAGTTGAATTTCAAAATCGAGACAGATTAGACTATTATTCTAGTGGTAAATGTACCACCAGCACTGCTGTAGGTCAGTGCTTTTTAGCACCTTTCTGGAAAAAAAATCTTATGCATGTCATTTTTGCTTTGAATTTGTACAGGCTGGTTCTCCAGCTTAGTAAGTGGCAAGAATACTACTATGTTAGTATTCCATAAAAAATATTGTTCCAGGTATATGCTTGAATGTATAGTAATAGTACAAGTATTATAAAACGCGGTGATCAAGAACACATGTCTTCTTTTCTTCATGTACTAACTTTTTTCATGCGTGTGGAACAATTTAGATTGCTGTACTTTTACAGCATTCATGCCTGTGCATATAATTTCTAAATGTAAGGCACTAAAACTCTTTATTTCTGATTGCTAACTTCTACCAGATCGGTAGTATCATGGTGGTATGTACAGCATAATATCTTTGGACTTCCTGAGGCCTTAGCTGGCAGAGCTGTCAAATTAAATGGGGATGTTTTATAAATCTATCTTTAATAAATACATATGTCTGTCATGCTTTCCTGCTCAATTTTATAAATCAGACTATATTTAGCTGTCAGATATTCTCAACCCAGTTTTCCTAAACTGTCAACTAAAAATTATAGTATCTAGGCTCACATCCTTCTCTGAAAATATTTATTTATTCCAGTGACATGTCAAGGACACACAGTTTCCCCCCTCCCATCAGCAGCAAAACTATTAACAGCTGGCTCAAGTCCCTGCCAGGAGGGCATTGTCAATACACAGGAAGAATTTATAATGGAGAAGTATCTCAGCCAAGCAAAATAAATGATGCTGGATAGCATTTTTAAATAGAATTCTTACTAAATGCCAAGTATAGAGCACTCAGGCTTGTCCTACCTTGTTTTTAATTTAATTGTAATATTTCCCATTCATCATCTCCATCACCATTACATTCCTGAGTCTACACTTTCCAGAGAAATGTAAAGGCTGCACCAGCATGAGTCTTTGTGCTGTTTCTAGTAATTAACCATTACAGTTCTAACGATGTGATAAAAACTTCATAAACCATTCCTGTAACTTTAGAGAAGTTTGAAGCAATAAGCAAGGGGGTAAGTATTTATTAAGGGAGTTACCCTAGCCCCATCAAATCTCCTTGAGTTTAGGAGGTCGAATAAAGAATAGGACATGATATGCTGGATGCAGAAAAAAAGAAGAGTACTAAGGAATCTCTTATTTTTTTTTAATAATTAAGCATTTCATTACATGTGCATGAAGTGATTTTAAAGAAGAAAAGACCATCACTTCTAAAATTAATTTAGAAATTTTAGGCCAATCTCTATTTAGAACTACTACAACTCATTTGAGATTAGTATGCTGTTAGCATTATTACTAGTTAGTATTAACTAATGTTAGTATTATTACTAGTATTATTAGTATTCTAATACTAATTTATTATTAGAATACTATAACTAATATAACGTATTATTACAATATTAACATATTCTAATACTAACATATTATTCTGATAGTATTATGATTAGTATCAGTATATTATATAAAGACATTAAGAAAAAGAATCTTAATTCTTTGGAATCTTCTGCCCAAGCAAGTGAAAAAACATAATCACAGCCTACTTTAAATTTGCAAATTGTTCCAATCAGACTAGTCAGAGTTGTTCTCCCCCCTTTTCCTCCTTTTCCTGCTTTTCCCCCTTTTCCCTGTAAAAAGGGTAAATTCTCAAGTATAGTAGGAATAACAGTCCTTCCTTTAGTTTCAGTTTTCTACCTTTTATATTCATGTTAGAATGATCTTCAGCAATATTTTGCCTAAAGTGTCCTATAAGATGAGGAAAGGTAATTTTATTTTTGTGGTAGCAAAACTGAGTGAAACTCGATTTTTGACAACCGTCAAAGTAAAGGTAGCTAAGTTAGTAGATAAAATAGCTGGATTTCATTTCAATATATTGTGAGCAAGTATTGAGGTGTTTTTGGACCTTTTATGCGGGTTATACTGAAAGAATAATGGACAAGTGAGAAGAATAGCTGTTCAATAGTTAGGCAGAGTAGTTAGTTAGTAGTTAGTTAGGCAGAATAGTTAGGCATTGTGCACCAAACATGCTTTAAGAAAACAGCGGGGGCAGGAAGGGAGGGAATTTGTTTGCAGGAATTTCTGTAGAAATTTGCTATACTTTGACTTGATCCCTGTGGCCATAACTCTACTTCCTAAAATGGAATTCTCTGTAGGTGAATTGCTTTCCAAAGAAGGGTGATATGCTATCAATAATAATACCTGTTACCTCCATGCCAGAAATTAGTGGAATTTTCGTGAATATGCTGTGCATGGGAAATTAGAATGAAAGTAGTTCAGAGGGCAAGCATTGCCTAACAGTCTTGAGGAGATTCCAAACTGATTTCACTCTTTCTCAAGTGCATGACAATGAACTGAGTTTATCACATATTAAATCTTTTATCAACAACATTTAACAAGAGAAAGCCATTGACTTGAGGAAGTCTGTTGTTAGCTCCTCAAACATACAAAATGTTGTGTTTGAGTGGTCGTATAGTCACTGTTTGGCCTCTTTTAGATTGTTTTTATAATGTTATTTCTAATGAGTTCAGAATTAATATTTGATAGTTGACGTCAGAAATTAAAGCACTTTGAGAAACAGGATCAAACAATAATGTCTGTCTTGGATTCCTTAGCGTGGGTAACTACATAGGTAACAAATAGCTGTTGTTTTTTTAGGGAGGGTTGTTTTGTTTTGATTTTTTTTTTTGTTTAAAAGCTCTGGGCTAATTCAAGCACTGAATTTAAAGCAGAAGCTGATGAAGAGAAGCCTTATGGAATGTACTGTGATGGATGTTCACTGTGATCCTTTCTGCCCTTGAAATCTGTGTGTATCGTCTGAACCGTCTGCAGAGAGCCCATGGAGTTCTGAAAGCAGGTAATTAAATAGCTGCAGTCACGGCAGGTTACTGCATAACAAGACTGTGGAAACAAACTGGAGAGATGGGAAAGAGAAAGCAACAACTTCAATCTCTCAAGCGTAAAGCACAGTCTAAGTAAAACTTGCAAATAACTGGTCGGAGAAGGAAACCTTGGCTTGCCATCCAGTGAAAGCTAGATCAGAAAGCAGAAAGGGAAAGAAACAATTAAGTTTGGACAGATGCCTAGTTTGAAAAGGACCAGACAAGCAACTGCAATAGTTCTCCTTTATATGTATGGTAGAAAAAAGATATAACAATTTAAATTGGATAGGTCTAATACTATTTAATCTGTTGAATGTGCTCTTGCTTTACAATTTTACAAAATATAAATAAATAAATAATAATAATAATAAAATTAAAAAGTGACCTGAAGAAGATTTCTATGTAGATCCACTGTGAAGCAAGGAGAAAACAACTGACTTGGGGAATTCTAGTGTTTTCCTTGGGGTAATAATATTCCTCCTCTGATTTTTAAAAAGTCTAAATCTTTTCTGTTACCTATTCATAACTTCATGATTTACACTCTTGAACTGCTTTCAAAATATTTCATATGGGTATTTTTCCCCAAATAAACTCACACTGACATACTTTTATGAAATTAATGTGGTGATTCAATTTCAGTAATTAGTTGCAGTAAATTCACCTTTAGCCTTCAGTGGAATAGAGTGCAGTTTCTAAATGCACATCGTGAATTAATCATAAACTTGTTTCTCTGAACAAAAGCTTTATTAGAAAGAATTTATTGTGAAAGAAGTTGTATCATACATAATGAGGTGTTATAAAAGCCCTGAATGATTTCCAGTTACTAACTCCACCTTAAGGCAGTTGGAAGTCTGTGTCCGGAACAGCTAGAATTAAGTATGGAAGGCCTGATCTAAAGGGTGTTGAAGTCAATGAGTTTCTTCTGCATTGTGTGCAGTGGACATAAGTCTGTTCAGTTTCCTAGGATGAAAAAAAAGTCCTGGAATAAACATGCACGAAGAAACGTATCTCATTCCTCAGATATGTGTATTTGCTTGCTGATGGTTTTCATAGCATTCCTCAGATACATGCATTTGCTTCCTAATGGTTTTTATAGGACATGAGTGCACTGTGAGGTGAACAATTCGAATTACCCATTTTTTTAAGGGAATTAGTCACTTTATTATAGAGAAATCAATATTCAGTAATGGGTGCTGATCAACAGAGAGACTGAATTTGAGCATGCTGATGAGTTTCAGATCTCAAGCATTCGTCTCTATATATGAAGAAAAATTTTCAGATGATATTGAAGAGAGAACACCAACTTTTCATATCCCCATATCCATGAGGGAGAATGATTTTTTTTAAATCATTTTCTGTATGGGAGACAGAACTATTGCCTTTCTGCAGGCTGTTGTGCACAAAGGGCATGTACTTATCAGCTAACTGATCTTCCAGTTCTGGCTAATGAAGTATCAGGAAGCTACTCTTTCATTTGTCACTTTGCAGGAATTGCAGTTGTCCAAATGGTTATTTAAAACATATCTATCTTGAACCATGATTTTCATCTATATTTGTATGTTGAAATTACTGCCGCATATGTTTCTAGATAATGCATGTTACCTGAAATACGGTAAGACTGTTTCCGTATGATTAGCATGCACCCAGGTAATTTTCCTACTAGAAGGTAATTTTTCTACTGGACCATTCAAAGTAAACTCGGGATATTCCCATTTTGTTTTAATGCCTTTGTGACTGCAGTAACAGGTTTTGGTAACTGGTCACTGTATCTCCCGTGTGGTATGGATCCCTTGTCACATTCTCTCACATGCTTGCTGGCTTTGGATATTGTCATCTAGAATGCCAAGTATCTCCTCAGTGGAAGAAGCAAATGAACTTCAGTACGTTTTTCTGGAGATGTTCCTGGTAAGATTTTGACAAAGCTTAATGGAACTTAATTGACTACCTCAGCCTTATCTCAGTCTTGACTAGAACACAATATTTAAACAATCAAGAGATATGCCATATTTCCTTTTCCCAGAAAATGTTTTTTTAGTGAACATTGAAAGATCAGCAGCAATTTCAGGCTAAGTAATGTTAATTACAAAGAAAAAAAAAAGGGGGAAAGAAAGCAGGAGACAAGACTAAATTTAGAATAAAGGTGAAGAAAAATTATGTAGATATTCTTTTCAGTCTTGTATTGCTTCCTTTATAGCACTGAAACAACCACACAATGTCTTCTTACAAAGTGATTCTTACAAACTGGAAGGATTTTCCTTTTTTTAATTCTAGATGGCGCTGGAGAAGACCAGCTATTTTTTGTGCTTCATTTCCTGATCCTGTAAACACTTATGGATTTTGGTTAACTTTAAGTGAGAAGGCTTACTAACACTCAAAGGGACTACTCAGAGGCTTAAATTTAAGCAGGTGTGTAAGTGTTTGTGGAACTAAGGCTTTTATATTTACTGACTGACATATTTACTACTCTATGGGGAGTACTACACCAAAATACGTGCTTGCAATGACTTTTTTTTTTCTTTTTGGAAAAACTGTTCGTCAGTCTAATCCCTAATGCAGCTCCAAAAAACTATTTTGGGGGGAAGATATAATAGTAATATCACAAAAGGGAGGCTGTGGACAGGGCTATATGCAGCTGTGATGTGAAGAAGGGCTTGTAGATGGTGGATGGTGGATGGTGGTGGTTGTAGTGGATGGTTCCTTGTGCTGCCACTTGTGTATACTGCATATGTGGCTGATCAGTCGGTGTTACTGGTAGAACTGCAGCTCCCCTTGAGAAATACGCTCTTGTCTGTACTGGGAGAGGAGTGCTGACATAGCTTTGAAAACGCCAGCTAGAAGTATAAGAATCAGACAGAGGAAATGATTCTGATGACTGAATTATATTATATGAGTCCTTTTATAAGGGTAGCATTAGGGCTGTGACAGCTACTCTGGGTATAGATTTTAATAGTAGCGATAGAAATGGTGTTTCTTCTCTGGCTAGTCTCCAGTCTGATTTGAGAGAGGATCATACCCTCGCTAAAAAGCTAGTTTTTTGGCTTTATGCTGATACGTCTTCCCAGTTTTAACATATGATCAAAGCAGATTTTGCTCATATGAGCTGTAGAGGAAAATGGAGGATCTGTAGAGGATTCTCCAAACCTTGGAGGTGTTTCAAAAGTTTTCCTCTCATCAATTAATACCTTAAAGGATTTTGAAGGATTAAAGTGTTTTAAAGCTATAAATGACATGCATTAAAAAAAAAAAAATCCTGGAATTGATTTAGTTTGCATGGGCAATCCCTTCTATTAATATTACACTGTTAGCCCACTAAGTACCATTGAGGTAATTTATGAATCTGTTGAATTCTATTTATAACCTTCTTCCAAGGAAATACAACTTTGTGTAAGGAATCAGTCATTAAAATGCATAAAAATTTAAAAAGTTCTCATTTATGGAATAATGTGTTATATTTCTGTATTTTTGGTGAAAGTCTACAAAATCACATGGTATATGAGAAAATGTATGCTAAATAGAATTTTCTTATGATCTGCTGTTTGGTTTTCTGGTGTGCATATTTGTTTTAAATTGTACGTTCACCTTGTAAAATTCATTTTTTCCTAACTACATTATACTGCCATTATAAGTGCTCTAGTTAAAATGACACCTTTTTATTATAGGTCTGTCTGCTAATAAAGCTGTGGTAAGAACTTGTCAACCTTTCCATTATAAATATAAATCCCTATATTCAAGGACTTAAAACTCCACAATAAATATTCATTCCAGACCTTCATTTGGCCTAAAGCATTTCATCTAAACAAAAAGAAAGCTCTTTATTATGGAATTTATTTAGCTATTAGAATATATTTCACATCAGCATAAGTAGAAATAGTTACTTGTTGGTTTTCTTAGAACTTGGGAAACTGGAAGAGGAGGAAGATACATGGCTGAATAGTGGTGCTTCCTGTAGTGGAGAGTTGTTCCTCTATGCCCAACCTGAGAGGCAAATGTGAATTTGGATTTTTTTTATTTGTTTGATTTTTGGTTCTTGGACATTGGTTTTCCAGTGCACTTTTGGGAAGTCACTTTAATATTATACCCCAAAATTATTTTGGCTTGTACTTTGGCTTTGACAAGTACTTCTGGTAAAACTGCTCTCACCGTCTTCTCAAATATTTGAATCCAAGAGAGTTTCTAGAAAGTAAGTAAGTGTGTGATGTCAATTCAGACTTTTCCTATTTTGCCATGTTCCTCTGACTGCAACCAGTGTTTCAATTTAAACGTCTTTCTGAAGATAAATAGAGCTATTTTGTTCTGTAGATACTGCTGTGTAGAAACTTCTGCCATGGTATTTCTGAAACAAGTAATTTTAGAAATATTTGAGGTTATTGTTTCATGATCATCTTAAACTTTTGGGAAAAGTAAAATATATACATGCTGGTATTAGTTCTGGGCCAGCCGGACAAGCTCCCAGCTGGCCCAACAGGGTGTCCCACTGAAGTGGTGCTCCCCATATCACCAGGAAGGTCAGACTGTTCCCCTCACTATCAATCAATCATCAACTCTGTCTTGGCTTGACTTAAAAGCAATTGTGAAAGTGCAGTTGGAGTTACTCAGATGATGTCTTCAAGACCTTGCAGAGAATGATCACCATCCATTCCAGAGTGCTGGGAAGGATTTTCCTGAGCTTTTGCTGTCATGCCTTACCTGCAGGCAAACAGTTGTGCTCTACTGTAAATAAAGCTTCCAGGGGGCCACCATCATTAGGCCTTTATTGACTATATTAAAATTAATCTAGGGAGAGCGAAGATATAATGGCACACATATAATTTGCTTTTGAAAGCACTGAACCCAGCCTTGTTTAGCCAAAAATCTAGATATGTGTCCAGATGAGAAAGAAAGAGCAGGATTCTTGACCACTTGGAACCTGAAAGTGCCGGAGCTGAGAGAAGACTGAAAGCCTTAGATTGCAAATCATGTTAGAAGTAGAAGGGCTCATTGTCTTTGTCCCTATTTGGTGATGATTTGCAAGACTTGGCAGTTGCGAACAGGTTCTGCAAGTACTTCATAGCACTAGAAAGAGTGTGTGGAGGATTTCTGTGGTTGGTAAGAAAAAAGAATTTGCTATAGCAGGAAGCATTTTATTATATTCACAGATTTATTTTGAATGGTTTCAGGGATTATAAAATAAATGAAAATATAAAACAAGAAAAGTCCCTTGAGCTAATAATTAAAAGGGATTTTTTGACAACTCAGAGGCCTCCTTTCTCTTTGCATCTGCAAAGTTGGTCTCACAAGTTTTCTACATTTCACATTTTTCAGCTGCTGCTTAAGATCTCAGTATTTCTGCTGCTCCTCTAATTCTTTGCGAGCTTCTGCTCTGCTGACTTCCTACTTTTTCCCAATGTTATCCTGCCTCTGTTTCTTTTTTATACCTTTGTTGTCAGGAGTCCAACTCCTGGCAGAAACTTTGGTTGAAACTGTAAAATACTCTTGTTGCTAAGGAACAAAAAGGATGAAGGTGGTTAACTCAGAAATGACTGCTGTAAAAGTTTTTAGACCTTGAGTTATGGAAGTCTGGAGAAAATTAGGGATAAAGGTAAAGATTAGCAAAAAAAAATCTGAAATTTTGGAGTATCTAGGTTTTCATTTCTCCCTTTCCCTTAACTTTTTTTCCCCCTGTTTTTCAGTTATTGGTAAAAGTTACATGAGAAAATGGAAGAAATAAAGAGGATTTGCTCTGAACTTGAAAAGCTGGAGGAAATCATTAACCAAAAGAAACTTCTTTCTCTGACATTGTCATTTTGTTCAAAGTTGAGTTTTGTTTTATATTTAAAAAATTGCCCAGAGGAGCTTCATCAAGGCTAAATCACTTCTGCATTTCAATCTGTGCTGGTCAATGCATGTCCAGACTGCATGGAATTGTGTCACATGTGGTTATTATGTGGAGTTTATCATGGAGTAGGCAAGACAGGGAGTTATTCATGGAACACACTGTTTAAGGCATTTCTTCCCTTAAAGAAATCAAACCAAAGTATTCCCAAAAGTAATGAATGCAGCTATGCTGCTTTGACTTCGGAAAAAGACCACCTCTGTTAAGCAATGATTTATTTTTTTTTCTTCTGGTCCCTTGGGAGACTCCTGCTGGTGGATTTTACTCTGTTTCCTATGATAGAAGCAGGATGTTATGAAATATTTTGATTATATGTAATGTATGTGTACGAAAATCTGGCATATGGTAAAGTGATGTATAGCAAAAAAATCCCCCATATATATGCATACTGGGTTTATCTAAAAGAGAAAATATGGAAGCTTTTAGTAAGAGTATAGAGGAAAGAAAATAAGTGCATAAAGAGAAAGAAATATTTGAAGAGACAGGAACACATCTGAAAATGTATAGGAGCCTTTATTGTATGTTGAATCATTTTTTTTTCTGATAAATTCTTGGAAAATATGCAAAAAATATTATGATACATAAGACAATATGTATTTTTTCTTATTCTTAATACAATTAGTTTCTGTTCATTTTTAAAGCACATTAGAACCCCATTTCATACAAACTAAATCTAATTCATGCTATCTATTCACATGATTGAAATTCAGTTGGTTTGTAATGATTTGGATAAAGTGCATAAATGTGTTTTTTGGGGCTTTATAAATATATGTGAAATCCATGATACTTAAGGTTAACATGGCTAAGGTTAACTTATGGCTAAGTTTGAGTGCAGGGAAATTCCTACTTGAAATACACCCTCAGATTACCGCAGGATCATGTTTACGTCTATACACATCACGATTATGAGAACTATTTTTAGAAAACATGCCCATACTTCTTTCTTATTATAAGAAACTCAAGAGAAAATTGCTGACAAAGTTTCTCTGCACTGAGCTACTACTATGCTAGGTGTCTGATCAAAGAAAATAAGATTTAAAGTCTCTTTTTAAAATGAATACTTAAAGTTTCTGGTTTATTTTCACATAAATTAAGAAGTGGACATTTTCTATTAACAGATCTATATGATTTTTCTCAACAGTGCTGCGGGTTGGGAACTCTTCTGAGTGTGAGTTTTGACATTCTCTTTTGTTCAGTGTTTAATGACAGTACATTAGTATTTTGTCTAACTCATTACATTTCTAGGAATGCTTTCAATGCTGACATTTTGCTTTGCACTGCATTATGAAATTGCATGTTAAAATGACAGGAAATTTCTTTCTGCTATGCTTGATATTTTCTTTTTTATTTCCTTTTCTCTCATTATTTTTCTTTTTTTTTTTTTTTTTTTTTTTGGTAAAAAATACTGCTCTATGACGAAGAGGAAAAATGTATTGGCAACTCTTTAGAGCCGGAGGGGCACATCTCATTTGATACTTATTTACATAAATTTATTCATGTCTTTGTGTTTAATTCCCTTAGATTGTGACAGTTAGAAGAGTAAAATATGCTAGCAAACAAAACAGTTAAGTTTGGGTCTATTTTTTTCCCTATTTGTTTCTCCCTTGTTTGTTGCTTTCTTTGTATCATCTCCCATGTTCCTCCTTTCAAGTTATGACACCCTTCCTTCCTGCATCAAGAATATGCAACTTCAAAGAGCTCCTTATAGGAAAGAAACTCTCTCAGTTTAGAAGTTGGGCCTCACAGTTACCTGATATTAGCATATGAATGGCATTATTTGAAAGATTTCATATTTAAACAAAAATCCTTTTGTCGGTTTTCAACATTTCAGAAAGATGCATTTCCTTTTTTCATTGGTCATTTCTCAGGCAGCTCTCTGAGAGGTGCTAAAATTACAGCTTTAGGAACCTTCATTTCCTAATCTTATAGAGTTTATTACAGATTTTTTTTCATCCCAGGACGAAACCTTTCCTGCAATCCGACAGTGCTGCTGGGAATGTAGAAATGCAGACTGGAAGGGATGCTCAGGATGGATACCCACAAAGCCTAACTTTGCCTAGAAAGGTCAGTTTTACTAATTTACCACTATCCCCAGTGGAGGAAGATTCAGAGACTTTTCTGGGGAAATTACAGCTCCAATATTCAAATCCACAGTTATCCTTTGGAGGACTCAACTATCTATGCTCTCCGCATAAGGAAACCCCAAATCTTTGTGAGTTCCCCTTCATCATGCTTAGAGATGAGGACATCAAAGATCCCCCAAACATGTTAAAAGCAAGATAATTTCAAAGGTGTAAATATCTCACTAAAATGAACTTACGGCCTTTTTTTTTCTGCTTCTTTCTCAGGTGAAACATAATTACCACTATGAAAAATGTTTTTTTCCTGTTTCACTAGGAGTTGCAGGAAATTATATTTCACCTCTATATTCCAAACTAAGAAATAACTGAAAGCAATTTAACCATGATGTGTTGTATTCATTTTCAAGAGAGAAAGAGGCTTCCTGAGTTATCAGTGTGTAGATCGAGAGTCTTAAGTGTGACGAGATGGTCACAAGAGTTTTATGTTCAAAAAGTCATCTCTCATTGACAGTGATTATCCAGGATTTCAGGCTGCTAAGAAACCTCCTAGACTTCCTTCAACATGGGGATGCTTTTGTCCTAACTGCAGTCCTCTGAGTCCTAAGAATACCTCTGCTTTTCGATTTCAGGATCACATACCTGTATTTTCATATGCCCTCTGATTATGAAATATACTGCCCTTTGCCATAAGCCTGAGGCATTTTCTAGCCTTCTGTTCAAACTTTTCCATAGTGCCTGAGGCTTTATAAAAGATAATTCCCCTCTGCCAGGAGGAAATTCGTGTATACTCTTATTAAATTATAATTTCCTAATGAGGAAGTGAACCCAGAAGTAGACAGGAGGGAGACAGAGCAAAAAATCTGCACGTAGACTGAAACAGAGCAAAAGTATTGCCCTGAATGTGAAGAGGCAGAGACGGGGCTTTTGCTACATTACATTTTCTGTTTTACATTTATATTTACAGTTAACTATTGATTTAGAAGATTTAAAATAAATTTTAGAACATTTTTAACCTTACAGAATAGTGATAATATTGGAAACTATAATTGGTTGCTTGTCACTTGCCCCAACTATCCATTACTTGCAGTGTTATTTGGCAAACAAACCTTAACAGATTTGCTTTCTAGTGGCTCGGTGAGCCAAGCTCCCTTTTTTTAGCTGTTTTTTCAGTGCCCAATACATTGATCCTTTGTGTCCATATTAAAAATGACAGCAATGGTTCTCTATATTTATGATTTTAAAAGGTATACTGAAAATGGATATTGGATTTTTTAATCTCTTGAGCAATTCTTATATTTTATTAAGTCCTTTGGTATTTATGGTTATTGAAAAATATGAACAGAAAATAATTACACTTTTGAAGAGCATAACTTAAACTCTCTCTCTCTCTGTATATTTATATTTTAACAGATGTAGGGGTATTTGAATTATGCATGTTGGGACAAATCACATATTTAAAAGGTTCTGCTATATGGGAGAACCATCACTTTTTTTAGAATTAGTAAGAGCAATTGACTTCTTAGTATTCTTGTATTAGTTTTTAATATTTGTAATTACAGAATAGAGATGTTTTGTAATGGTTTATCCTTATCAGAAATTAGTGAAATCTGCTTGTTATTCTAAAGATATTTCCATTATCTTGGTAGCTCTATGCTTTGGTAGTATTATAATTTAAAACTAATGCAAGTCTAATGTTAACCCGCGTAATAAGGTATGCAAAATATGATACGAAACACACAGTAAAAACAGTTTAGAAATTCTTATAAAGAAGAGATGACTTGGCAATAAAACTATGGAATTAATGGTTGAGTGAAGCTGTTTTCCTAACATGGGAATAATCTATATTTTTTCAGACAAAAGGGATTATAAAGGCAGTAAATCTCTAGCCTGCTTATGGTAGCAGCAGAGGATTGAACTCGTATTTTGTAGCTTTGTAATGCAAACATGCAGCACCTCCTGAAATTTTGTTAATAAGGCTACTATTCATGCAAAATTATAAAAGAACAAAGTTAAAAAGCTGGTGTTAATGTGATTTATCTTTATTGTCATTCCTCTCTAACAGTAATTCTGGCTTCCAGAAAATAAATTCAAACAACTGTATTTTTTTGAGACTGCTCAATTTTCTGAGCCTGTTTTGAGAAACACTTGTTTTGAGAGATCTGAAGGTTCACTCTTGTTTCTATCAGACTTTTAATACAAATTTCCTTAGCATTAGAAAGGAGGAAATGGTCAATTAATGTGAAAACCATGCTACTTTTTTAATGGATCTTTCACAGATGCAAAAATTGTATATGGAAAAAATCCATTTTTTTGATGGAATATGACTTTGACTTCCTATACTGATTTTGATGTTTGAACCTTTCTCCAGATTTATTCCAGTTGTAGGTGATTAGCAACTTCTCCTGACTGCCTTTGCAAACTCCTGTTTGTTTAAATTTGTCAGGCTGTGTCATTTGTCATTTATGGTGAATTCAACTGGTAACTTTATCAAATGTGACAGTGCCAAGGTAAGTATAGTATAAAATTGCAGTAACTTGGAGCTCATGTTGATCAGGTCTGTGAGCTGGGTATTAATACCAGTGGTGCTTTTCTATGCGGATAGGAGACAATATGTTTGAAACACAGGCCTTGAAACAGAGCTCTGACCCTCTGAGTAACTGGGATGGAGGAACTTCTAAGCATCGCATGGAGTGCCCTTGTCAGATAAGCTACTGAGTTCAGCCCTTTGTGTGGTTTTGGATATGCTTTTCAATGAAGTGATTTTATTTCATTTCAGCACATAAAAAGAGACAGAAATTTTTAAATGCTTCAGAAAACATAGTAGTCTTAGCATCAATAAAACCACTTCTTGTTTGCTTGCTGGATGAGGTATAGATATAGCTGGATGATACGGCTGTATAATCAGTGTCTGTCTGCTTCTGTGTTTCTTCTTACTTTGTACCATAGATTTGATTGTTCTGACTTTTTTTTACTCTACTTCTCTAACTAATCATATGTGTCTTTAAAAAAAGAATACTAGAAGGGATTGATTTGCCATGATCCTCTTTGGCATTGTACTGTATATTTTCCAAGACTATAAAAAAGATCAGGGAATTCCTTTATGCCTAAATTATTTATATGAACACAAAGAGAATATGATGGCAGTGTAATCTTTTATTAATAAACATCTTAGATATTGGCCTTGTTGCAGAGGAATTCTGTTAAGGAGGCCTGTGACAGCCCTGGAATGGTAAGTACCAGGTTTGTGCTGGGAGATGTAGCATTCAACATAACAGATACTTTCCAATGCAACATGTGAGTGAGGACAGGACCTACAAAAACTTAATCTATTAGATTTTTAGTTTGAAATGTTTTCAGATGAAACCACTTGGTATGCGGTGGAGGCTTTTGTACAGTGCAAAGAACAAAAAAAATACAAGTCAGCCCTCCCTCTTATGTTCTCAGGTATTCGCCTTTTTGAAATGTTCCATACTCTTTTATTCCTCATCTTGGAGACAATGCCATTCTCCTCGGTCTTGAACATTCACAGGGAGGCAGTTTAGATGATCTTTAAACATGGTTCTTCTTTAGAAGAAAATCAAATGGCTGCAAATAATAATTATGTCAGTTAATATAATTATTGTCTCCTGCTAAGGTAAATTCTTAAATACAGATAACACTATGATTCATATTTGATATTTGATAATTTCCAAAATTGTCCTTTTTTTCCCTACATACAAGTAAATCAGCAATAGTTAGATTATATTTTGAAATCATTCTGAGCAAGAAATCTAGCAATCTCTAATTTAAGAGAAAAATATATTTTTTGATTACTTGAAAAGAATTTGGTGATATGTGCTATATGTTTCATATTCTGTATGATGGCATTTTTTTCTTTTGAGATCTCTTGCAGAGTAGAGTAAATCTGTACACATTTCAACCTTCTCATTTCCTCAGTCATTGTTTACTGACTTCAGTAAATCTCCGTTTACATAAGTAAACCTTCAGTTTACTTTCAGTTCAAAGTGTCTCGTATTTCTTCAAATCTGGATTCTTTCAAACTCCATGATAAAATGTTGCATATGAAGCACGATGTGGTTTTAAATTTTGGCTTTCACTGTCCTATATAAATGTAAAACATAATACTTTCTATTAGAATAACTTGACCTCTCGGTCTTCTAACAGAAGCATTGGAAAAGTGGAGTAGAATCCATTTTGATAATGTTGCATCTTCTCTCTGGGATCCAATCTAAATATTTCCATCTCTCAAATTTCTCTTTTAATATTCTGAATAATGGTAGTTGGAAGAGAAAACAGAATAGTTTATCTTTATTTCACTTTCTTGCCTATTTCACTTGCCCTGTCTAGTCTGTATAATTTCTTCTTGGATTGGAAGAAAGTGTGAAGATTTATATTACTTTCCTAGATGCAAGATGTTATTTGCAAGCATTCATAACTAAACTCCTAATGTTTTTAGAAAAATGCAGCTTCCCTTAACCAAAACTTAGATCTTAGATCTTCAAAAAGAAGTCTTATTCTCTCTATCCCTCTGCATATCTTTTAGATCAAAAAAAAAGAAGTGTTCTTCTCTTTATCCCTCTGCATATGCAAGGAAGTAGAAGTTTTCACAATGCAATCAGTGGTCCTCATGTCACCTCCAAATGTTACTGCACTTCACATGGCTAAATAAGGAACAAGCACCAAACAAAAGACCTTGGATCAGTCAACAAATCAACAAATTCCTGTGGCATTTGTTCTCTTTGCATTTTGGCTAGACTAGAAAAAAAAACAAGGAGTTCTGGGAAGTCAAAATGTCAGAATATTACAAGAAAAGAAAGTTTCAAATTTTAAAACCTTCACATTCTAGTGAACCCTATTAATGTAGCTATTGATGAGGATCTGTCAGCATTTCCATTATAAAGTGTTTTATAGTTTTATGTAAATTTCCATATAAAATCCCTCTGGGTGTTCATTTGTAATGTTTTACCTAGGTACCTTTGCCTTTTTTTTCTAACTTTAATATACTAATATATTTTCTACATTTTTTATTATTTAGTCTCTCTGTTTTAAGATGTTTGAAATGCCAAGGAAAACAATACCTAACACTCAACAGAATATCAAATGCTCTACAAATGAAAGCCTATCCCCTTATTGAAGGTTTATTTAGCAGTAAATGATAGGAAAATACAAAGAAATCTCCTAGCACATCCTATATGACAGTCCAAAACCCATGAACTCAGTAAATAGATGACTCTGTCCTTCACTGCCAAGCTGTTCATCCATAATGTGGGGTTGGTCTCTGTTGTTGTTAACTCTAATATATAAATCAAAACAGATGAAACCAGAATAGTGATCTGACCCTTTGCTCGTTACTTACTCCCAACAGAAACATTTGTACTGCTTAAATCCCCTTCTGTTCCTATTTCTTCCTATCTCTCTCACTTTCTGTTTTGCACTGGGAAGAGAAGAGTAGAAAGAAGACTGAAGAAAAGAAAGTGACTGAAAGAGGTAAAAAAGAAAACTAAGGGAAATAAACTAAGATTAATCCTTTATTAAGACCTGATGTAAAACACCTTAAAATCAAAGGAAAGTCATGCCGATATGTCTGGTGTCATTAAACTAGGTCCTTAATATGTTAGCTAAGTCAAAGAGTAAATATCCAGTGACATTCATACTAGTTGGACTGGGCTCTAAGTGAAAAAGGGCATGAGATTAACAGAATTTTGTCACTTGTAAAGCTCCTGCTGAGTTCATTTCAGGATCAAAGCCTAGGACTGTAATTGCGTTGCTTGTTAAAATAATGGAACAAATATTGAGAGAAAAATAACTAAATCCAGGACAATAGTGCCAAGAGGGATAAACAGCACGGGTTTATGAAGAACAGATCTTGCCTTACAAACCAGAATGTCTTTTTTTAATAGAATTACAAAGGGTCGTATTCTGCTATATTAGTGAGGGCTGACTTGTAAAAGAACCACCAAAGTTTATTCCTGGTTGCCGTTACCTATGTGAATGAAGGTCCTAAACAGGACCTGGGCTATAATTAAGAATTGAATGGGCGGTAGAGCTGCTAGAAGGGTTGGTACTGCCTCATGGCTTTTTACTAATCAAATATAATTTTTTTAAATCAGTTTTGTGATGTAGAAGCCACCAGGGTGTCAACTGGAGGTTTTCAGTTTCCTCTGTGTGTAACATAGTCATGCAAATTAATATCCTGTATGAAGCACTATTTAAAAACAAAAGCAAAAAACAGAGACAAATGGCAAAGCACAGCTGCTATAAGGAGCCTACTGGAGTGCCATGTAACTGTAACTTTATTCAGTTACAATTATAAAATGAAAACCGCGCAAGGGAGGTTCACACACTGAAATATAAAACATTAAGAATGTGAGAATCCTGTTGAGGGAGTGAGAAGCCAGGAAAAGTATTAACAGGTATATAAGGAAGTGGTATGCTAGTGGGGTTTAAGACTTTTGGAGCCACAGCAGTTGGCCTG
This sequence comes from Crypturellus tataupa, assembly GCA_034781795.1. Lineage (NCBI taxonomy): Eukaryota > Metazoa > Chordata > Aves > Tinamiformes > Tinamidae > Crypturellus > Crypturellus tataupa. The sequence continues at coordinate 167,760 of JAWLRI010000437.1, read as the reverse complement.
CATTTGCAAGGTTAAAAGCTGGGGGGGGAATAGTGATGTAATTGCTAAAGAGCCATGTGGAAATCCATCCTATTGTGGAACAGGCTGATCCACAGGCCATTTAACAATGTGAATCTCCAGTTTGAGACTAACATTTGAGGTGAATCAGCTATAGAGTCATGTATCAAATTGGAGAGGCTCCAAAAAAGAATAATTAAATTAGAATCAGAGACAAATGTTTTGGGCAGTAGATAAAGGACGTCTTATCTGCAATAATATAGCAATATCTATACCTATCTACAAATGTTTGATGAAAGAACAATGTAATAATCCATCAGGCATAAGGCGTGAAGTTTCAGAGGGGATAATGTAAAATAATGTCTGGAAGAACTTTGTGAAATCCATTAGTTTCTTAGGTGGAACAGGTTGTCTTAAGTATGCAAACTAACTTGCCTTGGCATACAGGTAATGCATGTGAAACCCTGTAAATGGGTAACAGATATCCCACCGCAGCATAAAAATCCTGTAATCCCTGATGCAACCAGAAGGTCCTTCTTTATCCCAGAGTGGTGCAGCAAATGGTTTAAGGATAGAGCTAGGCATGAAATATTCTGGTATTGACTGTTAGCTATTGCAGGATCTTGCTGGAATTTTTCATTCTTCTTAGGTCTTTTTCAGCATAAACCATTGCTTAGTCAGGAATTCCCAATGTGGAAACAGCAGAAACATTTGCATAATTTTTTCTCATGTCAGTGCATTATGACTTTAGGCTGTGTATTTTCTTGCTTCTCAGCTGGTATAAATTATCATGTCACTGTGGAAATGAGTTGTACTTCAGCACCTGCTACTTACAGGCCTCCAGTGTTTACTATTTTCTCCTGTCGTCAGCGTAAAGAAGGGGAAAGGTATTATTTGCTAGTCTATTTGATAGGATGAAGTGAGAAAATGAAAAACCTTACGTGCTGATCCCTGAGCTACAATTCAAGAATGGAGAAGTCAGTTATTACTAGTGTGAAAAATAGTTTCACACAGAGTTCTTCATTAGGCCGACCCCACACTAGATAGAGACTCCATCCGAGCCAGATGGCCATTGCATTTGGCCAACAATATCTGGAATCAAATAGAAAGCCAAGCTAGAGTAGCAAAAAATATCACCATGTCATTTTTTTGTTTTTCATTGCACTGCTTTTTGTTTAATGTTGTTTAGGGCTAGCAATACTACATTTGGTGAGGTAGCATGATTCCTGTCATCTTCAGTGTCAGCCCATGTATTTCGCTGTTGTCATGGAGTAAGTAGGGTGCTAGTCATCAGTCCTTATGCATACATCTAATTACATATAGCACTACTGGAATCTTTACCTTGGTAAAGACTGTGGGCTTGTTGCAGTATATCTAACTAAGTTAGTTCCTCTCTGAATGATGTAAGATATATATATATTTGTGTTATATGTATCCAGGAATCCAGCTCAAGGTAATGCAGGAAAATATCCCGCTGCTGCCTTAACTCCACCCAATAAAGAAAACAGAAAGATATGGCAGCAACATTCCCCTGGGAGCGCTAAGCATGCTTTATCAGGGGACTCCTGACTCCATTGCTGCTTTTCTTCCTAGTGTTAGGATTCAGGAACTTCTACTTGTTTTGCTGGCTTTTCAGATTTAAAAGTATCAATATCTTTTATAGCTCAAATGAAAGAAAGTTTCTGTATAGGTTCACTCCTAATGGAGCACCTGTCTGCAAACGGTGGACGCCTGGTTTTGGTTTTAGCCTCATAAATAAGAGGTGTTGGATGTGATCCAGCATTTCAGTGTGGGAGCCAAATAATAGACCGCCTGGTCACAGCTAGCAGCCACAGCAGTAGGGGTCCCAAATAGGAGGGGGAAGAGGGAAAGCAGGTATAAAATATACAGTTCTTATAGGTTAAGTTCTCACTGATATAATGTAGCTCATTCTTCAGTTGTAAGTCTTCAAATTGTACTGTCTGTGGCTGAAATAATTCTCTGTGTAGTCCTGAACTAATTCTTGCCTAATACTTCCCTTTCAGGAGAGCCAACTCAAAGTAAACCTTTTCTCTGTCATAAATACTGCCTCAGTCCAGAGGTGTGAATCCTTAGCCATTTCAGTTTTGACTGGTAGTAATTAATGGCTATTTAACTCAAATATTTAAAAAAATCCTTGTGTACAGAAGTTAAAAAATTAGAAAATTTCTGAGAAAGTGAACATTAAAATTAAAATGTCCACTAAATTCACAGGACCTTTTGAATGTGCGTATTGTATTTCGCCAGCAGGTGTCTTGCTGAGCCGCATTTTTCTCTCCTCCCACTGCCTTGATACCTTGCACGTCCTAGAGGTATCTGTTCTGCTGTCAGGCTAGTCAAAATGCTTCCCAAGTTGTTTTAAAAATACTTGTTTTGGCGCTGAAAAATCTTGAAAGAATTATGAGAGGAATATAAAAACACTCAGAAGTTTTTATCAGGTGTAGTTGCAGGTTTTATTTTAAAGTAACTACTTTGTGTAGTTTCAGTTTCAAAGAGTTTTGCTGGGTGCCATTTTTATTCAGTATGTAATAGGGAAGTCTCACAATGTCTAAACTTCTTTCAGATGTTCATAAACAGTCTTGCAGAACGCTCCTGTGCTTTTTAACAAGTGTATCCATTCAGAAGTAAATGTATGAGATATGCTGCTAGTTAGTGGAATGGTCCAGCCTGTACATACAAAAGTTTGTGTGTTTGGCCTTTTTCTCAAGTTATTTTTTCTCCATCTGCTTGAGCCTAGATTATAATGTCTGAATATATACAAAAACCTTTAGAGATTTATGTGTCCACAAGTTTCACCATTACAAGAGGAGCCTAGTCTCCTGAAAATTGGGTCCAGGGAGAGTAAACAAATATAACGTATTTCTCTGAATATCTCTAGCCAATTTTTATAGTGTCTTAAATCCTTTTAAAAAATATGTTATGTTATTATTTCTCTTGTGGTATAAGAGTTTCATCAGCTCTTCAGATGAATGTGAAATGATACAGAAAATCTGCAAAGTGGGATGCTGGGAAAGAAGTGAGGAGAAAAAAATATATTTAGATTTGTCATTGCTGGGAAAGACGTGAGGAGAAAAAAATATATTTAGATTTGTCATTGATTTTGTGAAGAATTATTAACAGTACTCAGTACTGTCATATTCACAAACTAATGCAAAAACATGAGAGGACTCTGTTTTCTGTCTAATATTTCTAGCCTAGTAATTAAATAAATTAACTGTACAGTAATTGGTACAGATTTGGAGTAAGAGATGTGATTATTAAATCATCTCTTTCATTCCCATACTAAATCTTAGGGAAAAGTCTGGAAAGTGGACAGAAGTTGTTGGATTTCAGTTTAAATGAAAGATTTAACCTAACTAAAATAAAAATCCATCTGCAGAAAAGAAGAAAAAAAAGGTTTTAAAAATGTTACGGAGACTGGTTACAGTACAAAAACCACACAATATAAAAATAATGGGTGATGGAAAGGCCAGAATAGGGCTGTCAGATTTTAAATTTTAACATATGGACTGCTCACTCCCTGCTCTGGTTGCTAGTCACTCCCAGATGGTGTCTTTAGTGAGTGATAGGGAGAGGGAAGGAGCAGGTGGCAATGACATTTTTTGTTTTTTACATATATCAACTTTAAATTCTGTGTTCTACACTAAAAAAGGAAAATTACAGAAATTATGGGAAACATCTCAGAATTTGAGACTAGAACCAAGGAAATCCTATAGTTAAGGGCTGACGAGTCAGGATCCCAGTCTGGATCTGGATCTAAGATCCCTCATAAATAGTGAATAAAGACTATTCATGTACAGCCGTGTTCAGCTGCCGGTGTGGCGCATCCCAGCTACTGCAGGGAGAAGGTACCCCCAGAAATGAGTTAGTTTAAACTCCCCTATGGCCTAGTGCCACACAGTTCTCAAACACATGCTGAAAACTAAGCCTCAGCATATATTCAGATAGGATTCTTTTAGATGAGACCCTCATCCCGAGGAGATGGGGCTTGTGTTTTAGTGCTGAGTTTTGTTAGTTTATGATGTCAGGGTGATCTTGATCTTTATAAGCCAAACTATAATTTTTGTAAAATGATTCTTCCTATAATAAAATACTTTTACTCGACTTTGATATTGTTTTCTTGATGACTAATTGTGGAGTATACTGTGTCCCAGGTCAGTGAGTGATTGCACTTCCAGGTGCTAATTCCAGACTTCTACTTGCTGCTACTCTGATTGCTCCTTCACATCTGGTAGTAAGAACTCCTACTCCTCTCTCTGCTCTTCCTCCTCTTTGTATTCAGGCTTATCTCTAGCTCACAGGGTATTTTCCAAATATTAACAGCATCTTTTTGTGATAAAATTATTCTAGAACTTGCTTTAAAACTCCTTATCATTTTTCCATAATTACTGATCTGTTTTATTTCTTGTTACCAACCTAGCTATCTAAATTCAGAATTGATCTTATATTAATTAATTAATTATCAATTAATTAATTGATCTTATAATTAAAAGAGGCAAAATGTCTTGGCATCTCTGTTAGATACAACTGCTTGATATCTAAGCCTTACTAACTGATGAGGACTTACTATTGTCAGAAATCATGTTTGCCATATCTGCCTTAAGTCTTCTCATCTAAATCAGAGCTGAGGAAAAAAGTATGGTGTTAAGAAGCAACTAGCAAAGGAAAGAGTTAAATTCAAAGTAAACTATCATAGCACTTGAAATGTTCATTTTTGTTAGTCTGGACAAGACTCAATGGCACAATTAAAAAATGTTAAAGTGATTCTTGGAGCTTTGTAAAGACAGCGTTGCATAATGTATCTTGCAATCATTTTAAATCACTGCCATGCAGTGGATAAAAGCTCTATCTTTTTGGAATCCAAGCAACTTAAAGAGCATATTGATTTTCCCTTTACTGAGAAATGAGAATCACATATTAGGAAAGAAAGCTGCAGACCGAACATAATGACCTTTTTCTTTGGCTCTCTTCTCTTTTCTAACATAAACAGAATCATCTTCATTGCTAGAGTAGATATTAAACAGTAAATCTCGTAGCAACGTATTTTGCAAGTGTCTATTCTTGTTTGTCCAATTACCAAACTTATCACAAGAGCAAAAAAAAAAAAAAAAGAATAGATACAGCTCTTAGTTCCTGGAGATACCAGATCTGTACACAAAAGCATTGAAAAGTCTCCAGCTGGTGGTCTCTTCCATCTGTTCTACTGCTGAGGGAAGGAGGGGGTTCTTTCTCCCTGCAATTTGAATGCTGATGCATGATTTAGAGTAAACAGATAATCTCACTGAGGTCAGAGGACCCTGACTGATTTCTGTTTTACTCTGTGCATGTTTTTGTAGCATGGCCCCACATATACTTATCAAACAGTTTTTCGGGTCACAGATATGTCCATATTCTACTTCCTTCTTTCATTATATAAAAATTAAAAGAAACTTATCAATACCTAACACATTTACTTAGTGGAAAATATTTTAACCATAGAACAGCATAAGAGTTACATTAAACCCACCTCAAACAAAAGCTTGAGTTTCCAACAAGCAATTAAGGCCCGATTTTGTTTTTACATCTGCTGTGTTTCCATTTAATCACCTTTTGTGAGAGTGTTGAAAACAATGGGTTGAAGCTGCATGTTTTTCCAACTTTTTTGATGTTTAGTTCCTTTCCCCTTGATTTAAACTAACAGCAATTCCTGCCTCCCTCCCTCCCCGCGCCCAGCTTGTCCCTCTTTTCAGTTAGAGTATCTCCCGAGTCAGCAGAGTGTGTGTGTGACCTGTTTTCTCTGCTTCTGAGGAAAAATAACATGTCCTGATGGAATACTTGAAATGTATTTCAGTGCAGCCACTACTTAGTCCAGCTGCAGGTCAGAATCGTGGCACAGCATGAAGAGAACAAAGAATAAATACATAAAATCTGGTAGCATCACAGTTCTTTGTGCCTTGCTTTTATGTGGTGTTTATCCACATAAACATATGTGTACAAGCATACATAAACATACAAGCAAGCCTATATTCTTCCAAATCCAGAGTTGCCTGACAATGCATACTCGTGGTAAAGAACACAACAGCTGGCAATTACAGGTTAATTTGAAGAAGATGATAATTTTAAATTCTCTGTTGGCATCTTCAGCATACCTGAGAGCATCCTTTTTTGTAATAAGGGTGAATATACAGGGAAAGATGCTGCGTTGTACCTTTGAACTTCATTAGAATACATAAAAGGAAATCATTGCCAATGACTTTACTATTCTGTTACTGTTCACAAGTATGATGTGATGATGTACTTGAAGTAAAATGTTTCTGAAGTTTGCAGTTTTCACAGACTGTCATCCGTTACCTGCCTTATTACCCTGAAGTATTTATAAGGAAAGATGCTTTATTTTTTTCATGGTTGCATTTCTGGATCTAGTATAAATAAATGTGTAGAAATCTAAATAAAATCCACTATAATCAGTTAAATATCACTATGTAAACATGTGCTATTTCGCTGCATAAATCTGCTATTATTTTCTTCTGGCCATACATATAATAGTAAGACTGGAGGATTGGTACCACTGTAACCTTGAAGTTAAAGAGCTGATATCAGAAAAGGGAATGTTGTCACTTTTTAGAGTCTTTCAGACATTAGTTTGTTTTCTTCTGAACGTTTTAGATTCTTTCATTCACCTTGTGTGACTGGACGTGTTATTTCTTAAAAGAGTGCTTTTCTAGCAAAAGTATTTGGGAAAAGAATAGGGAACCAACAGGAATTTAGCCTAAAAGGAAAAAAAAAAAAAAAAAAAAGAAGCAGTGTGGGGAGAGGAAATACAGGTTGAGGTCATGAAAGCTTTTAGTGAAGAGCTCAGATGTGGCAGAAGAACTTGTTGAATGTGGGAGGTTTGGGGAGAGCTGGAGGGCTGGAGCGCGAGCCAAGCTGTGAGCATCATCCAGGTGGGGGTGGTAGAGCAATGGCAAGAGCCTCATGGGCTGCCAACAGGGAAGGAACAGAGCTGCTGCTGCCTGGTGATCTGGAGCCTATCGCGCAGAATCTCAGTAGGGAATTCCCCTCTGACATCACCGGGATTATTGCATTGCTATTTCCCTGGAGGGAATTGCATGCCATTTTTTTTTCTGGAGGGTTTAATCCTCTTGCTTGCAGTGAGGCAAGGATGATACTGCTAAAAGTGTGAACATTCAGATTTATTTAAATTTTAATTTTAGTTTTTTTGTTGTTGTTTTGTAGTTGCCTACCACCAGCTGATCATTACTAGTTCTCTGCCTTAAGAATCACATTAGGCAAAAATGGATTTCATCTCTAATGACCCATTTGTGTATTTCAGGACATATTAATCCTATTGTCAGTGGACTGTGTTTTTGATACAGAATGGTAAATATAAATGAAGATGGAAGCTACAATGACAATAATCAAGATGAAAATTACCAAGAGCCATCATGTTTCCGAGCACAAGCTGAGTGACTGAGGTCAAGAGAAACTTGCCCTCTGCCCCTGTATAATGCACAATTACTGAATATGTAATTTGGGCTTTGTATCTTCTTGCTAAATCTCCGTTGTATGCTATTACTTGAACAGCAAAACCTCTTGGTGTTATTGGTTGGACTTCCTTAGCATTAGAGCCCTTGTGCCCCTTTGCTGCCTGGTTATTTGAACAGATAATATTAAAAAGAATCTCTTTCTATATCTATTTTTGCAGAAAACAGAAAAAAAAAAGGTTTTTTTCTTAAGCTGTGTTCTCTTTATTCTGTTAGGATGTTCATAACTTGTTAGAAATCTCAGGAGCAGCCTCAGTGATGTAGCCACCTGTTACATTCCCTGTTGTAGTATTTTCTGTTAATATAACTTAATTATATTGAGATGTATGATGGACAGTTTTGCACGACAGAGCTAACTAGTATAATGCAAGACAGTAAACTCTCATTAATTTGCAAAACTAAGCCTACCTGAAGCACAGGAAAGTATTAGAACTTCTATTGTAATATAGTTTTTGTCAGAAAGGGGGACAGATATCGAATAAGGATACACTTTTTTTTTTTAGAAAGTGTAGAGATATTGGAATGATATCAAAGTTAATTTTCTGCTATTTTGGAGTAATCAAATGAATATCATTCTTTTTGAGAAAAGGCATAACACTTTTTTTTTTTAATTAAGATAGGAGGTTGAGTATATTGTCTTACTGCTGATAGCATAACATGCAATACCAATAGGTAATTCATTATTGCTGTTAAAATTAACAAGATTTACCTTAAATAATGTACACAGATGATTTTAACCCATACCAGCGTGAATAGTTCCTGTGCTGAACGACGTATTCTTTTATTTTTTTCCCTAGATTTGAGCGCTTGTGAAGCCACACAGAGATGACAGAGTCAGGAGAAGAAAAAAATTCTGTGTGAACTTACAATGAAAGATCACGTCTGCACTAACTAGGGGTTGAACTAATGTTGCACAGACAACCTTGGTTTTACTATTCTTACTTTTAAGTCTTTGGAATAGCAATTACCAAAATTCATCTATATACTTTTAAAGGTCATTCCCTACATTTTTCAGACCTGAAAAAAAGTGAAAATAGAAGCATTTGTTTTCACAGTGTACTGATCCACACACCTGTCATCAACAAAGGAGAGACTTTTAGATATATCACTCAGTGCTAATATTTGAACCAGGAAATGATACTGAAGATTCGAAGGCTTTTTAAGTCTTATTTCCTTAAGGAATTTAGTTCTAGGATATTGTGTTCTATAGTTCCTTATTGCTCTGCTTATACAGCTTTTTGCTGCAATTTTCCCTCTTTTATGGTTCTTCTTTCCATCTGTTTCTTTATCTTATGGTTATATTTGCTCCTCTTCCAGTTTTGTTTCTTCTCCCATGTTTGTAATTTGCCCCATGCATGGCACCTACTTGCTTTTCTTCATCCCAGGAGAGACTCAAGCATACTCAAGGAGTATTTACAGAATGTGACAACAGTCATTCATGTGTCTTGATGGGGCATATAAGCAAATGGAAATTTTCTGTGAGGAAAATAACTTAGTCAAATTTGAACTCCTTCCCAGTACAAGAAGGATGTGGAGCTGCTGGAGAGTCCAGCGCAGGGCCATGAGGATGATCAGCGGCCTAGAACATCTGCCCTGTGAGGAGAGGCTGAGGGAGCTGGGTCTGTTCAGCCTGGAGAAGAGAAGGCTGAGAGG
>JAWLRI010000437.1:133452-158296 GCA_034781795.1 Crypturellus tataupa | reverse complement strand
ACATCTGCCCTATGAGGAGAGGTTGAGGGAGCTGGGCCTGTTCAGCCTGGAGAAGAGAAGGCTGAGAGGGGACCTGAAGGAGGACCTGAGAGGCAGTGAGGAGGATGGGGCCGACCTCTTTTGAGTGGTGACCAGTGACAGGACAAGAAGAAACGGCCACAAACTGAAGCACCAAAAATTCCACAGGATCTTAAGGAAAAATTTCTTGACAGTGAAGATAGAGCACTGGAACAGGTTGCCCAGAGAGGCTGTAGAATCTCCTCTGGAGACCTTGAAAACCCATGAAAAAAGGATGCAATCCCGTGCCACGTGCTCTAGGTGACCCTGCATGTGCAGGGGAATTGGACTAGATGACCTCTAAAGGTCCCTTACAACCTTTACAATTCTGTGATTGTATGAACTTGTTTATGGAGGTTTAACAGTGTGAAAGCATTAATGACTGATGACCTGCTTTTGATCTTTACTGAATTATTATCATAGAGATTTACCTCCTTGCCAGTGGCATGTATATCCTTATGTCATAATTTTCAGATACTTATTCTCATGTAATTTCCTGTCATTCATGTGTTGCTCAAAACTGTCTCCCTGTTTCATTTCACTTCCCCACTTCATTATATCTTCCTACCACATCTTTTAATTAATTTAATTATGAACTTTCTTGGGTGCAGTCTCTTTGTTGCACAATACCTGGCAGAAGCAGAGCTACAGCAACAGATGATGACAGCAATTTAAAATGCATGACACCACTACAAATGTATAAGCTCATGTAACTCTATCATTTCAAAAGCCTGGGATAAGAATGTTAAGAATGGAGCCACAGAGCAGAGACATTATTCCCTGTCATACTCCCTTGATATCAGTTTCCAAAACCCATCTGGCTTAAAGTATTGCCAAAATTACCTTTTGGTCTGATCTGTTGATAAATTCAAGTGGCCTCAGGGCAGGAAGTCATCCGTATTCACTCCCATATTCACCTCAGCATGTGAAAATCCATTGCTGCCTTATGTGTCTTAAGCATCCATAGAAACACTGGACATAATAAATGGGATTATTCAGATAGTTCAGCTTTCTCTGTGATGAAAAAGGTAAGTGATGAAAGCTAGCTTTTCAGAGACAGTGGGAGTATCTGTATCTACTTCTCAGCCTTATTTGAATGTGTTTTTCATTGATAACCGTGTTAATAATAAAATATTCACAATTTTAATTCCAAAACTGTTAATTTAAAATACTACAAAAATAATTACATTTTTAGCATTCTATTTTTATTGCACTACATATTTTACTTGTTACTGTGTGTTTTTATATTCCCAGAAGGCGAATTAGACTCTCATAAAGCTGGATAACAAATACTGTGTAAAATAGCTTTTTTACTTGAGATTTTATGCTGCTCCTATATAGAGCATGCACACACAGAAAATCAATCACAAAATCTCACATTTTATTTTCACTGTAGTAATTACATTCAGAAGATGCTGCCTAACACATTGGTATAATTTTATATGGTTGTAGTTTTTGGAATCAGTACACACAGTGACTGACTTAAATTGCTTGAAATACATGATACTTCACTTGTAACAAAATAAAAATTGAAAGAATTAGGTATTTATTTAATCTTGCAATTTTTATAAATCTGTTTGTTTGTTTGTTTGTTTGGATTTTTAGAGCACAGCAGCATCATACAACCTCAACTCTAAAGAAAAGTTACCTATTTATCTGACATTTTAGGTAACTAACAAACTGAACTCTTATGGAACTTAATTACATCCCCAGACTTGCATACATCTTGACCACTGCAAGTATGCAGAGCGCTTCAAACCTCAGGCAAAATGCAACTCATTTCTACTTTTCCTGAAAGGGAGAGGCAGAATGGGGGGGGTGAAGGGGCTTTTTGAAAATAAGTCTTGAAAGACAGTATTTTTTTACAGTTAGATAGGATCTCACCTGTCCAGAAATAAGTGAGTTTTGAAAATAATAAAGAAATTGTGTCTAGAAAGGCAATACGAATGTGTAAACATCAGGAATAACAGTTTTCCATTTTTTAAATCTGGTATACCTAGGAGGAATCTACAAAATGGGTCTGCAAGATCAATCTAGGAACAAAAGTAGCAATAGAAAAGTGACTTACGTATATTTAGAACGCAGAAGCCGAGGGAAAGGGCAAAGAAAGGAGAAGGGAGTGAAGAATACTATCATCTTACAAAAACCAAAAAATCTCTATGACTATCCCATTCCTCCATACTCTTGCTGCTGTGCTCTGGTTTTGCCCAAGATTGCGCAGCACAGAAGCATCCTCCTCCAGCAGCAATCCTTCAAATTGCTGCCTCTCCTCTCCAGAATATACCTTGTCCAGCTTAGGCACTGAACCAGTGAGAGCTGCCAGTTTGGTGCAGTTTCTCTCCCTTTTCTTAATTGCTATTACATGTTCAGTAGCTCTGTGTGCCAAAGCATGTACTGCATAAAGCAATTTTCCCAGTTCTGTATGACTTGGCACACCTCCATCAAGAAGTGAATACCGCTTGCACTACAGTTGCGTGGTTCAAATGTGGACAGGCTTGAACAGAGTTTGAAGCTGGAATTACTCATGGAAAATGCAATTCTTCCAATTCAGGCAGGAAACACTTTCTGCTTTCCCTTATGACCTAAATGTCAGTACTTTGTTTTGTATCAGAGGATCTTACACCACAGTACTATGAATACAAATTTCCCCTTTTTTTTAATTCATATCTGAGAGATCACTGGTGCATATGTCAGGTCAGATTAATACAAACAAAAATGTGGAGGGAGATGATTACTTTTACTTCATGAATCTCTTTCCATTTTCAATTGCTAAGAAATAAATATATAAATATAGGAAATTAGATTTGTTGCTGAGAACAGAGGTACCAAGCTTTTTTAGAAAATTATTCCATTCTGTTTGGTGATTGGAAAAAGTTGCCTGTATTGTCATTTCTATATTCACTGGTACCAAATGCGACAGTGAATTTTTAAGCTTCTTTGTGATCATACTGGACTTTATAGAAACACAAGTATTTTAACAGTTTTCGTTTGCTCTAATTATGGTGTGACTATGTGAAAAATAAAGACTACTATAATAGCTCCCAAAAAATTAGCAAAGCTGAGTTACAAATCTGAGAGAATGGAACAGTGCCCCTGCTCCTGGCTTGAAAATTGATGCATCTTTGCTTTGTATAATGTCCCCTTTGTGATTATTCTTTTAAATAGTCTAATGAAGCAGTTCATTGACAGGAGTATTTGAAGAAACAGCCTTTTTTAAACAAAATACTGTAAAATATTTGTAGGTAGTAAATTTCAGTTTGAAACTTTGACCTCTTGCAAACAAAAACGCATTCTAGAAGTTGTCTTTATCCATCTAGGGAGTGAATGCTCTTGAGGATATGATAGTCAAAGAGCATTTGCAGATTTGGTGATCTGAGAACTGTTCATGCTTTGCACACTTCCAGTGGTAAAGGAACTTCAGTGACTTTTATCTTCGCCTTTCATCTTGAGGAAATGCATAGGCCCAGACAAGAAAAATACAGCTGGATGCCCAGATCAATCTCTACCTCTTTAATCAAAAATAGCACCATATATTGATTCACTGTAGAAGTTCATACCTAGAATTAGTTGCAAAAATGATACAGAAAAATTTTAAATGATATTACAAAAAAGTCAAGGTTGTTGAAATTGAAATTACCCTGATGGCTATTCACTTAGCTCTTAAAAATAGTTAACATTCACAATTTTATAAATAAGAATGAAATAGTTAAACACATTTCAGAGGTTCTCATCAGAGAATTTATAAGCCATGTTTTAGGCTGGAGAGACTTTCTATAGCTGAGTTTGAAAGTCCTGTACATAGGGGATTCAAAGAGCAAATGCTAACAGATCCTTTTCTATACATCACACCAAGCGTTTCCATGGTAAAACAGTGTGTCCCTCTGTCACTTTTTCCCTGTTTTAATTCCTTTTTTTGGTCTTTCACACATTTTTTTTTTTAGTTATTTGCTTTTACTGCAGTAAGTTTAACATTTTTCATTATAAGGGGTATGCAGGCATCAGCTGGGCCTTCTAAGCTCCCTAAGCTCTGAGGATGCCATTGGCAGCCTCACATTTAGACAGCGGCGCAGAACAATATATAAAACTGCATAGAATTATGTGGAGCAGGGACGCAGAGTGCTTGGAGAATTATAAGAGTTCCCTCATCTACATGGCACAAGCAGCAGTGCAGAATCAGATGTGCCACCAGGCAGCTAGCTTAAGGTTGGACATATGTGTATGCTTTCAATTACTAAGGACTAAGCTACTTGATGCATGCTGAAAAAATAATGCTGTAGGATAAGAATAAAAATATATTCATGAAGGATAATCACATAAATACAAAAAAAACCCGCTGTTTTTTAATGGAACTTTCTGTATGAATAACCCAGCACAACATTGCTTCGTTTTTTAATTTATTTTTCCAATCCTAAGGTTAGCAAGTAACATTTATACATATAGAATTGAAACCCAGAGAGTTAAGCTATCACAATGTTATTTGGGATTTAGGTTTTTCAGGCTTGTCCTGAGGTGGCCTGTGTCAAAGTTTTCCATTAACAAATGGTCAAAGTTCACAGTTGTCTTTGTATTCTAAGAATTCATTTTGGATTATTTTTGGCCCTATTTGATTTTATTCCTCTTTTCAGAGGCTCACACTAGTCTATTTGGCTGATAGAGTTAGTCCACACTTAACAGTCTTGGTTTTCAGTTCATAGCAGGGGCAGCTCAGTGGTTCTTGGCTAAAACAGAAGCCTGGCATACAGATTTTATTATTCCTTCTTTTCTCAAGCACAAGGGAAAAGCAAACTCTCCTTCTCTATAGCTCACTCCTCCTTTGTCTAGTTACAGATTTGATTGTGCTTCTACCCATTAAAGGCAATGAGGGAAGTTAATAGGGACATCTCCCATGCTAGACATAAGTCCTGTGCCTATTTAAAAGTTTTGTAGGATTTCTTACCAAAGTATAGATAACTAGCCTCTATCTTGAGTAAGTACTTATTTAGGTTAGCAAGTCCTGATTGTCTAAATCTTCTTTCCTCAAGTCATAATGCTACTGTAAGATAGAGTACTCTTCTGTCAGACCTATGCTATTCTCAGATGCTGAACAGCTAGTATATTTTCTTTCTGAAATAGTGAATGATTTTTTTTTTTTATTTACAAAGTTCTAAAAGCTTTTGGATAGTGACAAGCTGATCTGAATTTTTATGATGAATTTGAGACTTTGAGTCCAGCCTTGTTTCTGAGACTCCCTAATAGAAAAATCACATTGCCAGAAAATGAGAAAGAAGTATGGAGACTGTAGCATTTTATGACATCTGTTTTACTTGAAGATGTCACATACCTATTTTGGCTATCATTTAAGCCTATGGCTGGTCATTATGTGGAGTACCTATTATGACAAAACCTAATGGATATATTTTTCTTTTCATTTTTATGCACACCCTATGCATAAAATGCTGCTAATGTCCTTTGCCATGATGCTCTAAACAAATATTGGTCAGGAGTACTGCTCAGAAAAAGACATGTATGTATTTCAGCATACAGAAATAATTCCATAAAAAGAAAAAATATATTACTAGAATCTAGGCACATTAAGTAATTGCCCATGAAACACATATATGTGTAGGCTGTAGATGTTTACCACTGGGCACTTAATATTGATGTAATGCCAAAGAAAACATGTGGTCAGCCAGCTCCCCTTAGAAAAGAGTGTGGCAAATGAATTATTCTCTACAAGGACCTAAAAATGTATGCTTCTGAAATGGATTTCAGGACAACCAGTACAAGCTGTATGAGTACTTTGCTATGCAAAAAAACATTCTAATAGCCAATTTGTGCATATTATTGGCAGAAAATGGCCCTGGAAATAAACACATTGGGCAGAATGCCCAGGGCACTAAGTTTTTCAGGCCACAGAAAGATTCATATATATTGCTTTTTCCCAGATGGGCAGTATAACATATAAAATTATTTTATGACTAAATATGAGGAAAACGGTCCACATTTTTTATTAGATAAATACAAATTACAGTCCTTGTGAAAACAGGTGCTTATTATGAGTTTTGGGCCATCCAGTTGATTCAGAATGTCACGGCTCAATGGAATATTGAAAGAGGTATCTAAATACCTTTTTATATTTAAGTAAGCTCTCACAAAATGATTATTTAAAGACAGACTTTTGTCCAGTATATTACTGCATAATGAAGAAGCACAAACCAGCAATAAATTGGGTTTGTTAGCTGACTGGTGAGCTTTCAGCACTTAGAAAGGATAATATAACAATAAATTATGTTTGTTACCTGATTGGTGAGCTTTAGATCTTCACAGGATCAAGACAGAAAGTTAGAATCAAGTTTGAGTTTAGGTTCATCAGGGCAGACTTGATCTGACCCACCAGTTAGACCAACTGATTGCTTTACATATCAGGCTACACTGGCCACATAGTCTTCCATTTGTGGGCTTTTTTTTAATGACTTTTAAAAAATTTTCCTGGCAATTCACCTTACCTTTAAAATCCTGTGTGTTATCTTTGTTAAAGCTATATTTAAAAAGGAGAAAAAAAAGTAGCCTGGTACATACAGTCTTTTGTGGTCCTTTTGTCACTCCCTTGGAGTAGATAGTTAAAGGCAATGGGCCTGCTTTCTACTAAACTGCGGAAGGAACAGGTCCCACCTTCAAGACTTAATGAAGTATCTTAGTCCCACCTACTGTGGATTAAGCTTGTCTACCATTATTTTAGCTTATTTTCATTATTTATTAAATTCTGAGGATTTGTTATTAAGTACTACGCTCTAAGCAAATTTATATTTTATCACATCACAATTCTACTCTGTTCTCTAATGGGTGAGTTTCGCTCAACTATGTGGGACTTGGATAATGAGAGTAAGGAAAAAATACTCTCAGATACCAAGAGATGAAAAACACAAATTTAGAAGGAGACCCTCTGCTAATATTGCAGTGACTGCTTCTCTCAAGCCTGATCATAACTAAGATGAAAATACTCAGAGGTGTTTTCCTGGAAAAAGTTCTTTCACTCAGTCCTATGCCTAAAATAGATTCTTCAAGTATATGCAATCTGACTTTTTTATATAATCATTTAGAAAAAAATGTAAGTTTTTAGCAGAAAAAAATGCTATTATTCCTAACTTCAAAGAAATATGTTCAAATCTTTTCAAACAATTTAGGAATTGTTTAAAAGCTAACATATTAATTAAGGTATTTATGCACTGGACCATATGGTTCACAACTAATGTCTGAATCATTAAAAAGAATAGACGGAGGAACGTTACAAGAAAATACAATTGAATTATTGTTGCTTGAAACAAAGAAGAACAAGAGTATAGATAGTGATATTGCAGGGTAAATAACACTGCAGCTGCAGCATCTGCAGCTTAGTATAGCAATATTGGACTTAAATAAAAAGCAGCAATTTTGTGAGGTCAGCACCATATGTAAAGAATTGTTGCAGAAAAAAAAAAGAAAGAACAAACAGCCTCTTTTTAAATAAGGACCTCCAAATAACAGGGAAAACTGCAGAGGAAAAAAAAAGCCTCTGAAAAAATGTTTGTTGATGCAAAATAATCAGACTCAAGTTGAAGGAAAATACGCAAATCTAACAGAAAATCTAGGAACCACAACACTGTACAGGTACTGTAAAGAGCGGTACAAAAGACAGAATGAAAAATGCTTGCTATGATTTGCCATGTGGATAACACCATCTTTTTCTGTCCCAATACTGTAGCTAACTCAGGAGGTTATTCATAGAAAGGGTTCGTAAAAGTTAACAGACAGCAATGTCATCTATTGCTATCAATGTCATCATCAATGTCATCATCAGGGTAACTCAGACTATGGATGTGGTCTCTTCACAGTGCATTTTGAGAAAAGTTCCTGACTAACATTCTAATAGATTTAAAAGAAGTGCCCAGAAAACAACAATAACAATAAAAACACCTAGAATTAAAGCTGAGATCAGAAATAGACCCCCCTTATATGAGTTATATGAGTTTTTTTGTGGAGACACTGAAAAAGGGAGTGACAGAGAAGAGGTGGAATATAAAAAGGATCACAGGCTACACAGTGAAGGCACAAAGTAGTTGGGTTGTATGTAAAATTTTAACTGCAGCTAAAAATGCCTTTGTAAAATAGCTGCCCTAATGTAAACATTTGCTTGGATGAGCACCATGCTCTTTCATTCAGAACCTCATGCAAAACCTCTAACTTTAGGATGTGTAATTATATGGAACATAATTCCTTGATCCTAAGGCAAGGGTGCTGGGATATTATGGTAATGTTGCTAGCAGAAAAAGATAATTTCAAAAACAACTTGTCTGTGGTATGTTTTTGCTAGGAACAAACAGAAAGCAATTTGCAAAAGCAAATTTGATAATGTCAATGACACATTTGCTACTTTAAGAACTCTAAATATATGTGGTTCTTAAACAGTATAGATCAATCAGTCAACCTTCTCTTGACTAGGCCATTTCTTGTAGATTTGCTGTCAATCCTTCCTATCTGCAGAGTCATTCCCCTGATAAAAAAGTCAGGATTTCTCAGAATGCTGATTTCCACAGGAAATCATAGGAATCCTGGGGTATAGTATTGGATGGATTTCTTCTCTTCCATTTCTTTCTTAGTTTCCTGTTACCACCATTTTCCTGTCTCTTTATTTTCATTGTGTATTTAGTTTCCCTTGTGATTTAAAAGTTGCTTTTACAAAAATTTTCTGCCTTTAATTTTCTGTAGTAGATAGATATACAACCTCAGATTTTTTAGTAGTCTCTCTTTCAAACCTCTTTGAAAGATTTCAACAGGTGAAATTAAATGCAAAAGATCTATTAAAGGCTTTAGAAAAGTAAGCGCCACGGGATACTGGTTGTTTTAATTGTCTACAAGTTTAGGAATGAGTTAATTCCTTTTTCCCCTCTCCTATGCAAAGAAACAAAGCAGGAGTGTGCAGAACCTTCTGCTTTTACTGGCTATTGTGGGATGGGTTCCTTTCATATCTCTGTTGTTCCAAACTGGGCATCACTGTGGCACTAGATTTGGATTTGGCACTAGTATATGGCCAACTGGGAATTCCCAAGGAAAAGTGTCAGTTACTGAGATGTTCTCAGCTCTACTATGCCAGTCTTGAGCTTCTAATGGCTTATAAGTGGAAGACAATCCATACGAGGAACATATCCTGCTTATGCTGTTTTTTTCCTGTAGTCCAAAAAAAAAAAAAAAATCTTGTTTGTGCTTTTGCCCTGCATGGATAAAATATGGAGATAGTTATAATTCATAAACAAGAACTTTGTTTTCTGTTGTCTACTACCAATTTGTAGACTTCTGCTCTGAGAAGCAGACATCACAGATATGTAAAAACAGAAACAATATTGGTAAGTAAACTAATCTTTGAATATATGAATAGTTGCCTGAAGCCACACCAAGGAGCTCAGTTTTGGAACTTCTTTAGTCTAAAAGACAAAAGATTTAGGAAAGATGTGAACACAGTTCTTGAATGTGTAAAATGTTGCTGCAAACTGTGAAGTAATAAGTTGTTTTCCAAAGAGATAGGCCAAAAAATATTTGGTTTAAGTTACAGAAAATATTGCCTCTAGGAGATTTAAAAAAAAAAAAAAAGAAGGATAAACATGGCTTAGAACTATGGCTTAGAACTGACTGTCAGGGATGCTTGTGGAACTGTTGCAGCTGCAAGCAAATGTCCTACAGGAACTGTTAGGCTCCTCCCTTAGCATAGGAGTGCAGATTTCAGAGACCTCATTGCTCTGTCTTCTCTGATTTCAGGTGAAGCAGATATGAAACAGAACTTGAATTTGGATACAAACATTTTTGAAGTGTGCACGCACATAATCTTCTTAGTCATGGATGACAGGAAGAGTCTGTGTGAGAAAATATGAATTCTCTCTTGAGATGTTCTGAAGAAGTGCTACATTATGTAAGCATTATCTAGGAACAGGGCTTAAGCAGTATTTCATTTTATAATGCTGATGGTAGTAAAACATTTTGTTTGTTTGTTTTGTTTTAGTATTAATTCAAAACAACACCCTAAATATTCAGAATCACTGCAATGTTTCTGCATTGATTTAATTCAAGAGAAAACTCCAGGCATGAAGTCCATTTGCAGAGGTTTGAAATTATATCTTGGAATCACTTTCTTGACCTCACCTCTTACTTGCAGTAAACAGGGATTGAAAAACTGACATGTATTAGCTGTTCATAATGGTAGTATACATTAAATAAAATTGTTCTGAGCCTTGCGTACAGAGATAAATGATTATTCCTCTCTATCTAGCCAACACCTCTAGTAATACCAAGCCAGAGTCATGTTCAGAATGTTGCTAGAGATGAAGGAAGAAAGAGTAAGGGCATATCTACATGATAAGGAAATGTGACCATCCAACAAACACATAGAGTGGAGGGAGACTCAGAGGACATGAGCAAGGGTGAGTTGTCCATGAAGTTAGTTCAGGGGGCAATGGAGGGTGTTGAATGGAAAGGTGACTTTTTCTCAACAAATAATTTTATCTCAACTCAGAGTGGGCTGAAAAACATTTGTTTTGGGTATGTGGGTTGAATTGAATCAACTGACTACATTGTAGCAGAGTGAATCAACTAGTGTAGCTGTTTCTGGATGAGTTCTTGAAGGGCATGAATGTCTCCCTGAGTAAGACACGGAGAGGAGTGTCTGTGTGACTCAGTTCTACAGCTCTACACAGACTATAGAGGCTGAAAAACTTACAGAAGAATTCTGAAGAGAGCAATGGGCTTGAATTGGCTTCAATCCATGTATTCCTTCTCAACCTAGAAAATGTCCCAGATGAACTTTCCATGATGAATCCTGAAAGTATGACACCGATATGTTTTCAAGTTGAGGAGAGAAAAAATGTGAGAGAGAAAGATCTAAAACTGTGATCAAAAGCAGCGTAGAAAAAAAAAATAGAACAGTCTCTGCTTGGACGTAGTCCTGTGCCACGTGCTCTAGGTGGCCCTGCGTGTGCAGGGGGGTTGGACTAGACAACCTCTAGAGGTCCCTTCCAATCTTAGACATTCTGTGATTCTGTGATTCTAATGACTAGGTGTGCCCAGCATCATGATGGTGAGCATATTATAGAGATTCATAATGAGAATCAGACTTGTATTGTGACTGAACTGTATATTTTGCTAAGTGTAACCTACATTAATGTATTACTCTACTAAATAATAATAATAAAATAATAAAATAATAAAAAAACTATGCTGTGACAATGTCTTCAAATAAATAAATTTTGGTATTAAACATTACACTCTCCATGTGGGATATCTAAAAGAACCTGCTCAGTGGATATTGGATTCTCACAACTAGTTAGATGCATCTTTAAGCATTAGACAGCTGGATCCCCAAAGCAGGAGGGAGAGCCTGAGTGTGAACCTTACTCTACTGCTAAGTTTTTCCGTAGAACAGACCCAGATGGTTTGTTCTGACAAAAGACAGATTGCAGGCCTCTGTGAAGACAGAGTATCTTCAGTTGAGATGTTGGTTATATTATAAGCATGAGACCTGAGTTAACATAACAGTACAGATATAGTCCAAGCTTTTCACTATTTAGAAAGATTTCTATGCCTGCTAAACATCTGTTGCCACCCATTTTCTGAGTTAGCATTCCTGTATACCTATTCCTGTAAAATAACTCAGTTCAGAGAGTGGATATTTTAAAGATCAACTTCTAACAAAACAGTGGGGGTTATCTATTAAGTGTCACAGTGAAGTTCTTTAGAATGGATAGGTAGAGGTCTGAGGTAGCTAAAGCCTACTATCAAAGGTAATTTACTATCATTGCTAACTTAATGCAAAAGATTAGTACAGATTTAGCAAATATAGACTTAGGGCATTATGGACTGCCTTTAGGTCCTAAAAATGTTTTGTAAGTTATAAAGAAAGACTTAGTTCAGTAAATTACCTGATCTGAGATAATACAAATAAAATAATCCTACTTCTACCATTATCACACTGTTTCTTTGTACAAAAAGTTTAGTTTTTTTGAAAGTAGGCACAGTGTGGAATAAGCTTTCTGCTTTGTACTTGTTAAGTTACAAGAGATTTAACTACATGTTTTTTGCCCATTATAAGAGCACTTAGATTTTAGGATGGAAGAAGAAAACTGAGAGCTGAAAGGGTTGCAATTCAGGATGGCATGTGCAGAGTTACGAGATTGCAATGCCCTATGCATTATAAGACGAGTTAATGGTGTATTGCAACACCATTTTTTTCTTAGGTTGTAGCATAAATCACTTAGCTCAGAAAATATCTGGGCGCTTCTAGTTGTATCGATGTGTTACAACTTTACTTACAGATTGCATGCAAGTCACACCATTAAGGGCCTTTGTTTAGGTCATTTTGGTTCTTTTCTCATGCTCTTTCTCTTTTTCCAATTTCTCCTTGCTGGTTTATGATCTAACAAGTTGCTCCTCTTGCCTCATCTAGACATGAGTTCTGTAAAATCGTGCCCAGATTTCCCTAAACTGACCCTCTTCAAAAGCCCATAAACTACTACACACTTAAGTTCCCCTGCACTTTGTCATCTTTGGCTTGGAGTCATTGCCTCGCATTTGTGGGTCTCCAATAGTCTGATTACTGAGAGCCACTTGCAGAGATGTGGCAATACTTGATGCGTCTATGCATTTGTGCAGACCACCAAGGAAGCACGTACATGCTAAGTTCCAGATGTCTCATACTTAGAGCGTACATGCTGAAATAGTGGTATACGCATGCACTGTAAGTCTCCTGGGCTCTAGAAGCTTTTGACTTAATTGAACATGTGGTATAGGCCTGACTTGTCTCAGAAACAGGTTATCTGTATTTCATGCGTGCAATTGCTCTGAGGTATCCCAGATGCATCAGTTTTCCTGTTTGCATTATCTGGGAAGAAAACCTGGAAAGAAATATGGGAACCCAGCCCTTAATTTGAGCAGCACTAGGAAAAGAGGAAATTAGCATAACACTGTATTAGAATACAGTATTGTTAAACTAAATTGGCTGTTGTAATCTTGATAGAAATTGTTATTCTTTTGATAGCTAAGTTTTACTTTGTGCATGTTAATGTGGTTTTGATTTAACAGGTTATATCAGCCTGCATTTTTTTCCTCTTTTCCCCATCTTTGTCTTCCCCACTTTCTGGTTACGAGATGGATGGATTTTACTTTGATTTGCATGACAGTCTTAGCTTTCTATACAACTAAAGAGAAAGCTTATTGAAGATGTGCCCCTTTAGCATTCTAGATGCTAGGTTGCTGGTGCTATGTAAGATGAAAAAGAATATAAATAGCAAATATAATTTGTACTTCCTTATTAATATGGTATCTGTCCTATCATATGTCATCTCCTTTGTTACCGTAAATGCTGTGCAGAGTCTCATTAGGTATCATGCTTTCTGGTTTCTGTTCTCTGTTTTAAATCTGTTTCTCATTTCCTGGATGTTAGTTTTTGTTTGAGGGTTGTTTTAATTTATAACACTGTTATTCTGACTCCTATTTGTGTTGGGAGATGATGGTCTGTCTGCATTTCTAAGAATTTTTCTAGCTCTTCACACATTAATGCAATTCTTTCAAGGACTACCAAGCTCAAGTTGTTTTGCAAAATGTCATTGTCTGAATCAAAAGTATTGCACTTTCAAACACTGATAAAGGTTATAGTCATCTTATTTAGTGTATTTTTATGCTTGTAATTTGAATCTAGTTTTTGACATGAGCTTTTTCCATGAAGATGAATAAGCAATTAAACCATGACACAAACTTTAGTGAAGATATTTTGAAAATATTTCTTTGTAATCTTCATTTCCACAAAATAAATACAAAACCTTGGGGCAGAATACCAATATAGAAATTATCATCCTGACTGCTTAAAGACTGACAACTATAAACAACTGGAAAATTGCTTATGCAATAGACAATGGCAAACTACCTTGGCAATAGCTGATTAAACTGCCTAGCAGTTAATTATCAATTTTACACCATCTTATGAACACACTGGGTGAAATGTTGACATCTCTGATATCATTGAAACTTTGGGGTTCCATTCTCTAGTTGAATTAAGTTACTAATTTATACATGACAGTTGGTTATACAAGCTGCTGTTACTAGCTAAAAATCTCTACACAGTGTTAGAGGTATCTAAACAGACAGTCAGAGCTGTGATATGGTGCGTACTAAAAACAAGTGTTAATTTGGTGGAATCAAAAATCTAAATATTTTAGATTAAACAAGCATCTATTGTGCTGACAGATCAAAGTAGCAATGCAGCTCCTCAGTACTAAAATGAACAAGTTGGATTTCTATCAAAAGAGCAAAGAAATTTGTAAACTTTACCGCCTTTTCATTTCCTTGATTATTGAATTTGGATACCCCATGTAATCAGACCAAAGTAACACAGTTATGTAATTCTTTATTTATATTAAGCAATAGTTCTATAAATAAATATGAGAGAGAAATATATAATTTTTTAAAATGTATATACTTATATATTTATACATGATAGCTAGCATTCTCTCTCTTCTGTCTTGTGTAGGTATGAAAATTACTTCATAAGATCACAGGCATAGTGAAAACCTGGAAATCAGCAGCACTGGAAACCTGAAATGCTGGAGTTATCTATGGAGGCACTTGCATGATCTGACAGCAATCATGCAGGGACAGAAAAGGTAGATTACTTCCAGAAGCTAAAAAAAGATTTTCAGGGAATGACAATATTCCTGCTTAAAAAAAAAATGTGTTCATATCTTCACTTCAGAGACTTGTTTTCTCTCCTGGCTGGAAATGTTTTATTGTAGTTATCTAGCAATTTTGCTGTAATGACAGCAATATTGTGCTGAAGTAAAAACCATAAAAGGAGTGACAGCAGAAAAGAACTTGATGAGTACTGTGAATTAAAAAAATGTTTAGATGAAAAAGAAAAAAAAAGTTTTTAAAAATCTTTTTAAAAAATCTTATAGTGGTTTCAGACTCATTTCCCCTGTGGATAATCTCAAAGAAGAGTCTGGATGGGGGGAATGTATGTTTGTTTTTTTATTTTATTTTTTTTAGCACTGTGCATTTTCTTCTCCTGCTGAATTTAATCAGAAGGCTTAGCGACTTACTGCCATTAAAAATCAGGCCTATAATAGCTAGCTGAAGAGCACGATCATAAAAGGAGCACATATGTGAGTCTCAGAGACTCTTTGTCTTTTTTTATTTTTTTTCTTTTTCGGAAGAAAAAATAGATGGAAAGATAGATCGTCTGGATACCAAGTTATGACTCTCCACAAGTGCTAACAACTAAAATAGTATTTTCTTCCATTGTTTCGCTAACCATTCTAGACATGGTGTATGGAGGAGCAGGCAGGCACCTCCTCCCTCTTCTTGTCTACCCTGTTGCTATGGACTGGAGACCCATTTGAGAAAAAAAAGCTGTTGTTATATGTTTATCCAGTGCCTTGCACAAGGAGAGTACTGCAGTTGGTTGGATGGTTGTTCATTAGGTCCTACAAAAACAAACATAATCCAAAAAATTATGGTCAACTGATTCATCACAGTACTAATTATGTAGCTTGCAGAAATGAATACATTCAAAATTCACAAAATGGATTAGTAAACTAGTCTGATTAATTTGAAACTGTAAATTCTTTCCAAGGCATGAACACTTAAATAATCCATTTAGTCATCATTGTCACATATTAATTCACTCTTTAGTTAGACCCTCGTTAGGCAACCATGTTAGTGTCATTTTAACTGCTGTTTTCATTAATGATTATTATATCTGCTCTTGGAGTGTATGCAAATGAAGGTTAGTATGAATTTGTCAGAATTATCTTAACTTCATTCCATTTGTCAGGCATAGCAAGTTAATATCTGGCTCATTGTTTTGGAAAAGCTTTCTGTACTTGTCTCTTTAATTTCATTTTTCATGCAGGGCTGATGCTTTCTTCACTACTGTCCATGTTTCCCATGGAAGCAGGTCATATTACACTCCAAATTCTGCATATGGAGTCCTTTGTGTAGTACTATATTTGTACACTATGTTGTTATATCCCCTTAAGAGCACAGTGCCATTTATGTAATTTATGACATAAGCAGTTTAAAATACACCACACAACTTGAGGGCAGAAAATGTCCTTACTCTAGATATTACCAGTCTGTGTTGAAAGCAGACTTTTATAGAAGTAAGCAAATCTCTGGATCCTTTTAAAAATTCCTTTTAACATAAATATAAGATAAAGAGAAATGTTCATTAGGGCAACACAGCTGTACCTTGTAGCTATGCAAAAATGCCAGAAATTGTTAAAAATTATCTATCTTGCACACATAGAAATTTGTAGCTGTCTTTCTAATGAATAGAATAAAAAGGCTGTTCTTAGTGACAGTCTACTGATACTTTGCATGAGGCATTGGTTCATGCACCTCCTCATTCTTCTCCTCATAGTTATCCTCATGATGTGGCACATGGTATTTTATACTGATTATAATGTTACAAGCGAGGACTTGAAGAAAGCCTGTGTCACTCCAGTCTTCAAAAAGGGCAAGAGGGAGGACTCAGGAAACTACAGGCTGGTCAGCCTTACTTTCATTCCTTGAAAGCTGATGGAGCAGCTCATCCTAGAGACCATCTCTAGATATGGCAAGGAAAAGGAGATGATCAGGAATAGTCAGCATGGATTCACCAAGGGAAAGTCATCTTTAACAAACCTGATAGCCTTCTACAATGAGGTGACTGGCTGGATGGATGATGGGAGAACCGTAGATGTCTGCCTAGACTTCAGCAAGGCTTTCAACACAGTGTCCCGTAATGTCCTTATAGGAAAGCTCAGGAAATATGGACTGGATGAGTGCACCGTGAAGTGGATTGAGGACTGGCTGGATGGCAGAACCCAGAGGGTGGTGATAAATGAGGCCGAGTCTGGTTGGAGGCCCGTGGCCAGTGGTGTCCTGCAGGGGTCAGTACTGGGCCCGGTGCTGTTCAACTTGTTCATCAGTGACTCAGAGGAGGGCACACAGTGCATCCTCAGCAAGTTTGCAGATGACACCAAACCAGGAGGAGTGGCCGACACTCCCAAGGGCTCTGCTGCCATCTGGAGAGACCTAGACAGGATGGAGGGTTGGGTAGAGAGGAACCTCATGAGATTCTACAAGGACAAGTGCAGGGCTCTGCACCTGAGGAGGAACAACCTCAGGTGCCAGTGCAGATTAGGGGCTGGAAAGCAGCTCCACAAAGAGGCATTTGGGAGTCCTGGTTGACAACAAGTTAACCATGAGGTAGCAATGTGCCCTCATGGCCAAGAAGGCCAATGGGATCTTAGCCTGTATCAGGAGGCGCGTTGCCAGCAGGTCGAGGGAGGGGATCCTGCCCCTCTGCTCAGCTCTGGTGAGGCCGCACCTGGGGCATTGGGTGCAGTTCTGGGCTCCCCAGTTCAAGAGGGATATTGAGCTTCTAGAGTGGGCCCAGTATAGGGGTGTGTATAGGGCCACAAAGATGATTAAGGGACTAGAACATCTATCATATAAGGATGAGAGGTTGTGGAGTCTCCTTCTCTGGAGATCTTCAAACTCTGCCTGGAGCAGGGAGGGTGGCCTAGACGATCTCTAGAGGTCCCTTCTAACCTTAACCATTCTGTGATTCCTCCCTTTCTCCATCCTCTGATGAAAAATAGCAGGTTAACACCAGAGTAAGATCATTATGGTGGCGGTAGTATCAAGGCAACTTACTTTTAGAAATGTGATGACAGATCTCAAATACTGTACCTCTCTTTTGAACTTTTACAATCAGTGACTTCACTTACGTCATCCCTCATTTATTTTGTACAAACATATATTCAAGTAGAATGATAAATTCCCCAGTGTGCTTGTTACCCCAAATTGGGAAAGAGTAACAAAAAATCAAAAAAGAAAACAGCTTTTGATATAGTAGGAGAACAAAGATATATTGTTTTAAGACATAAATACTTTAAAACAATCCAGTGTTTTACCTAGTTGTTTGTTTGTCTGGAGTCTGATTATAGTAAATGAATACTTCTTCAGACTAGTTTATCCCATGTATCTTGAGCTATGTCTTCATTGGCAAATAGTGAAAACCAACTGGAAGAGATCTGTACAAGGCAACAGTGCTGAAAATCCAAAATAAACCATGTAACAAACAGGATGGGAGAGTTGTTATGGACTAGTCTGGTCAATTATTCATTTGCTGCCAGTGTACTAAATGCGCACTTGAAAAGCAGTTTCTAGCTGAGTTTCATTGAGATCACAAGTCCCAGGGCCGCTCTACAAAGGGATTCCCAAGAGTGTTCTGCAGGAACAATCCAGTCCTTCCCTCCTTCCAGATCTGAACTGATCAAATGCACGTATCTCAGATCTTCATCATTCCTCAGACAGGAGAAGGAACTCTATTTAGGGTTTCTTGAGAGAAGACTCCATCTTTTCTTATGTTGGTTTATGGGGTGCTCCTGGGACAGAGGGATGAATTGTAAACTCTGCATTTTTTCATTCCTCAGGTTTCTGTGTTACAGCTAATACCATACACGACACTCAACCTGTGCTTGGTCTGCCAGCTGGCCTAGTTTAGTATAATTCTAAAATTCAGGTGTAACAAGTCTTGAGGTGAGAGGCGAATAAAATGTGACTGCTGAGCTGAAAATGTGACTCCATTTGTAAAGGAAAAATCAAATTTGAAGACTTATCCTCAATTTTCAGAAAGACAAGGTCCTTTGGAAATGACAGTAAAAGTTGATGTTGAAAAAAAATACAAAACCTCATAAAAACTTGTATAGAAATGCCTTTTTTGTTTACCAGACCAATTTGCATAAAAATTGCTCCTTTTAAAACACAAACAATATTATTATTATTTTTCTATTATTCTATTCTATATTTCTATATTCTATATTTCTATTATTTTTTGCCTTGTTTCACTGTGGAGATTTCAGGAAAAAGAAAATCAATATGCTTCTCCCGGATTTTTTGTATTTAGATTGGCCTCCCTCCCCATTTTATATCTCTATATCTCTTTATATCTCTACCCTGTTCCTCTCATGACTAAAATATATTCAACTTGATAGCTGAATATCCTTCATGCCTCAACCAAAAGAACCTGATCTATCAGTGAAGATACTTTGGAGCAAATGACCTTGCTCACATACCCTCTTTTTCCCATTTGCTAACAAACAATGAAGAAGTTTTTTTTTTCCTGGCAGGGTCCCCACCTTTCATAATTTTTTTCTTAGAGCACAGTTTTTGGAGATGTGATTGTATATAAATGTTGGGTTTTCATTTTTAAAGTGATAGGTTGCTTGCACTCAAAGGATTACAAAGAAAATGTAAATATGACTTGTATAAATAGAAGGGAGACTTGATAGCCACAAGGCCAATATGAGAATTGATAAATAGGAAAAAAAAAACAATGAAGTATGCAGTACAGGCAGTTTCTTGATATTTTCATAGCACAGCTCTTGGCCTTTGGATATTCAGAAATTACAGGAACCCATCAGAAATGATTTTCATCCCTTCTGTTTTCATCTGTACAGAGAAAGGCAGCCAAGTCTCAAAGTCTTCTGAATTGCAGGCAGTGTGGCTCTCTGAGGACCCAGTGGCATATTGGTTTTAATGATGATGTGGACAGACACACTACTAGATATATGGAGAAAGGTTACAGTTAGTACTACTATTAGCGAGTTGTTACCATTCCCCCTTTTTTTTTTTTTTTTTGTATTATTCTCTTAGACTAATCAGTAGAACAGAAAATATAAACTGCCCCTGATGGTTTACATATTGGCTCAGTTCAGCTCCCTATTGGCTGCTGACAGTATGTTCAGGTGGCTGCGGAGGGCTCATTTCTTTCTGCAGATTCTGTTGTGGAAACAGTCATTTGCAGCAAAAGACAGAAACTTCTTCAGCCAGTGCAACTGTTTCCTGATCATAGTGTGTCTGTGGCCTTGGAGTCAAGGGGAGAGAATTAATGAGAAGTATAGAGATAGCTTGTGGAGGGGAAAGGACCACGTGTCTGTTACTGTGGGAAGCTTAAATCCCCAGCAGATGAACCAGCTGCTACAGAACTGTTCATTTTTTAGCTAGTCCCTAATGAAATTAAATTCACCCTTCATCTGCCTCATAGCACAGGCACATGTGCAGCTTGTATGTGTTGTGTTGATTTTTTTTTCTGAATTGCAGAGAGGTTTCTCCTTTGTGAATTAGATTTCAGTTGGACTATTATAATCATCAATTATTTGAACTCACTTACGGCTTCTTCTGAGAAGGAGATTCAATATAACAAGATGATTTCTTCCTACCCCCCTGTTCCTGAGGTTTATTCTGGCTTACACTTTTATATGATGTGGTTGATTACAAGACAGACACAGTGAAGCCTTTAAATGTAATGAAGTGACAGGATCTCATTTAGTCTGGTTACATAGTAAAATTACAGGCATTAGAGGCATAATTCCTCAGTTTGGTTTACAATAGTAAAAATAACCTCTTCATATGCTCTTCCTTTGGTTCACTATATTGTCTGTTGCTAAGAAACACTTTGTCAGGGAGATTTGAAACTTCTCAGATTTTTCATTTTTATAGATTACTACCTTGCTGAATCATAGGATACTGCTGTGTGCTACTGGAATTTATTTCTTGCTGAAAATAATGAAACCATTGTGCAGAGAAGTAGCTAACTACTTATTTTTTCGAAGTATGATTCATTACTCTTTAATATTTTTCCTCTTTTTTTTAAAATGTATAATTTGTATAATTTAAGGTGCTATGTAGTAGAACACTGACAAGACAAAGTCATGATTTTAACAGTGTCTACACGTGGCATGGTCTTGATCTGTGCCATTTAAATATACATCTCACCATGTTTCCAACTACCTGTATTCCATCCAAGTAATCTGCAGACATTACAGTTGGACTCGATGATCTAGAAGGTCTTTTCAAACCATGATGGTTCTGTGACTCTGTGTTTCTGTGATCAGTATGATAGCCTATCTCCTTGCTGTGAACCAAAATATTTGGTGGGTTCTTTTTCCCTTCACTTTTTTATGCTTCTTATATACCATGTTTTCCAAACATAATGAAACAGGATAGTTGTAGGAGCAAGAGGACCAATCAAACTCTAAGAGGGAAGAGTTTCTTTTAAAAAATATTTCAAGGAGTGCAAGTATAACACAGTCAAACTGTTTAATGACAATGTCAGAAAGAGGTTGGGTTGAATACTACGTTTTTAACTGCATATGGAATACATTATAAATGTAAACGATATATAATAAGACAATGTCATTCTATAAGGATCAGAATTATTTTTCTTCTCAAATAATTTATGTAAATATATAATCATATATACTGTTTATTAAGAAATCACATGCATAATATTTGTAATACCATGATATGTTCAGTAAAATATCTGGTAAATATTACAAAGTTCAATATATACTGACCTAGAAATACCTCTGTGGGAATATTTACAAATTGACAAATTATTTTTTCAAAGCAGTGAACTTCAAAATCAGTTCAAAAAGAAGTAGTCATGGAGGAAAAGTTCTACACTAGGAAAATTAAATTGGACAGGAACTGGATGAAATTTTGAGAAGAAAATTAAATCTGATGATTATAGTGCATTTTTGGTCTTATTTCTCTCTGCTGTGATTCTTATTTTTCTCTTTTCTGTCTCAGTTATCTAAACAAATGCCTTTTCTCTAGGTCTTTATACCTTAATATGAATGTACTATTCATATTAAATGATGTAATGGGAGCACATAGTTATTCAGTTTTATTGGCATCTGAGACCTATCCTTTGTATATTTTGAATATTTTAATTGTTAATAGTGGGTCACACCCTCGGCAGGTGGAAAATGGTATGGCTCTATTGCGCTGCACCAGCTGAGGATTTCTTCTGCTGTTTCATTTCATGCAGGTTCTCAGTGCTTCTGAAAACATATCAGTCTCTGAATGGGTTGTCCAAAAGCACACACAAAAGAAATAGAATCTGTTTCTTAAAGTGAAGATTTCTAAATATGTCAAAGAAATCTCAGGACTGTCCTTGCAATTACACAACTGTCCTGTGAGGCTTGATAGATATTTGTCTGAAAATTTAAATTAGTCTTTAAAAATGTGCTTAGGTTACAATACTGAATTTTGGCTTTCAGAGAGTTGATCTTGATAAAGAAGAGAGAAAATTATAGCATATTTCAGCATATTTCATAGTTCATTTTCAACAACTGGTATTTCTGATTAGCCTAATTAGCCTGATTAGCCTCTTTCATATTTTAAGATATCTCTGATATGTTTGGAAAGAACAAGACAGATTGGTGTTTCCCTTGCAAAATAGTCTACTTCTGGCAGAAATATAGGCTGCTATTAAAAATAAAACCTCACCTAAGATTTCAAGATTCCTCTTTTGAAGTGCTTGTGATATTGTTTTCTGTTGTGGAAAACATTAAGTACCTTAGTCTTCTTCCTACCTGCATCGAAAACCTTCCCCTGCCACTTAGTCATTCTTATAGTACATAGACAAACCCATTGGTGAACTTTTCTATGGTCTTAATCAGGCATGGACATGTAGAAGGAACCATCCTAACTTTCCAGTGATTCAATTTTCTCTTCTATCTAATGTACTGCAGCAGCTGTAATCTCAGCTGACTTGTCCAGAGACATTTTACCCTGACATCAACAGGAAGGGCAATACAGCCAGGCACAAACAGTCCAGAACATTGATGATAACTTTTTGATGCAGGTTGTGAAGGAGCCAACGAGGAGAGGTGGGCTACTGTACCTCAAACTAATGAATAGAGAGGGACCTGTAGGAGATGTGAAGGTGGGGGATAGCCTTGGCTGCAGTGATCACGAGTTGGTGGAGTTCAGGATCCAAAGAGGAGGAGGCAGAGCTGTAAATAGCCTTGCAACCATGGACTTCAGGAGGGTCAACTCTGGCCTTTTCAGAGACCTCCTCAGAAGAATCCCATGGCCTAAGGCTCTAGAAGGAAAGAGAGCCCAAGAG
The DNA here is from genome assembly GCA_034781795.1 of Crypturellus tataupa. Taxonomy (NCBI): domain Eukaryota; kingdom Metazoa; phylum Chordata; class Aves; order Tinamiformes; family Tinamidae; genus Crypturellus; species Crypturellus tataupa. Next base: position 135,279 of record JAWLRI010000437.1, on the reverse strand, counting down.
AGCTGGCTAGTTTTCAAGTGTCACTTCCTCTACGCCCAGCAACAACGCATCCCTGTGCAGAAGAAATCAGGCAGAGGGGGCAGGAGACCTGCGTGGATGAGCAAGGAGCTTGTGGCAATGCTCAGGCAGAAGAAGGTGGTATACGGAATGTGGAAAAAAGGACAGGCCCCCTGGGAGAAATACAGGAACATTATCAGGGAATGAAGAGGTGCAACAAGGAAAGCTAAGGCACGTTTGAAACACCACCTGACAAGGGATGTTAAAAATAACAAGAGAAACTTCCACAAATATATTAATTGCAAAAGGAAGATCAGGGAAAATGTGGGCCCACTGGGACCCGGGTTACGGAAAACACAGAAAAAGCAGAATTGCTGAATGTCTTCTTTGCTTCGGTGTTTACCAAGGGCAGCCTTTTAGAGTCTCAGGCCCTAGAGACAAGAGAAGAAGCCTGGAAAGAGGAAGACTTGCCCTGGTTTGAGGAAGACTCGGTCAGAGAGCACCTAAGGCAACTCAATACTCACAAATCCATGGGCCCTGATGGGATGCACCCCAGAGTGCTGTGTGAGCTGGCGGATGTCATAGCCAAGCCACTCTCCATCATCTTTGAAAGATCCTGGAGAACGGGGGAGGTGCCAGAGGACTGGAAGAAGGCCAATGTCACGCCAGTCTTTAAAAAAGGCAAGAAGGAGGACCCAGGCAACTCCAGCCTCGTCTCCGTCCCCAGAAAAGTGATGGAATGCCTCATACTGGTCGCTGTCTCCAGGCACGTGGGGGACAAGAAGGTGTTCAAAATTAGTTAGCATGGGTTCACCAAGGGGAAATCATGCTTGACTAACCTGATAGCCTTCTATGGTGGGATGACCAGCTGAATAGATGAGGGGAGAGCGGTGGATGTCATCTATCTTGACTTCACCCAGGCTTTTGACACCATCCCTCACAACATCCTCCTGGACAAGCTCCAGAGGTGTGGGATGAACGAGTGGACAGTGAGGTGGATTGGGAATGGGCTGGATGGCAGAGCTCAGAGGGTGGTGATCAGCGGTGCGGAGTCTAATTGGAGGCCTGTGGTTAGCAGTGTCCCCCAGGGGTCAGTCCTTGGTCCAGTGCAGTTCAGTTTATTCATCAGTGACCTGGATGAAGGCACAGAGTGCTCCCTCAGCAAGTTTACAGATGATATGAAGCTGGGAGGAGTAGCTGATACCCCAGAGGGCTGTGCTGCCATCCAGAGGGACCTGGACAGACTGGACCACTGGGCAGAGAGAAACCTCATGAAGTTCAACCAGGCCAAGTGCACCGTCCTGCACCTGGGGAGAAACCTGGGCATCATGGTGGACAACAGGTTGACCATGAGGCAGCAGTGTGCCCTCATGACCAAAAAGGCCAATGGGATCCTGGGATGCATTAAGAGGAGCGTCTCCAGCAGGTCAAGGGAGGTGATCCTGCCCCTCCACTCAGCCCTGGTGAGGCCACATCTGCAGCACTGGGTCCAGTTCTGGACCCCTCAGTACAAGAGGATGTGGAGCTGCTGGAGAGAATCCAGCACAGGGTCACAAGGATGACCAGGGGCCTAGAACATCTGCCCTGTGAGAAGAGGCTGAGGGAGCTGGGTCTGTTCAGCCTGGAGAAGAGAAGGCTGAGAGGGGATCTAATCAGTGTCCTAATCAGGGACTCCTCAAGGGAAGCAGTGAGGAGGATGGTGCTGGCCTCTTTTCAGTGGTGGCCACTGATAGAACTAGAGGAAATGACCAGAAACTGAAGCATCAAAAGTTCCACAGGAACTTAAGGAAAAATTTTTTGACAGTGAGGGTGACAGAGCACTGGAACAGG
>JAWLRI010000437.1:105626-123844 GCA_034781795.1 Crypturellus tataupa | reverse complement strand
TCTGGAGATCTTCCAAACCCGCCTGGATGCCACCCTGTGCCACGTGCTCTGGGTGTCCCTGCTGGAGCAGGGGGGTTTGGACTAGATGATCTCTAGAGGTTCCTTCCAACCTTAACCATTCTGTGAGTCTGTGAGTGGAGAAAGATTAAGGAATTTGGCCAAAGCTCCTGAGAAATCTGAATCTAGGGGTCTTCAGCTTTAATCCACAAGACCATCTTTCTCTGCTAGGAAACAGATGTTAAATTGGATGTTAAATTTGCCATGAAACTTCTTTTCAGAATTCTAAAAGGAGAATAGTCTCCAAAAATCATTATTTAGCAAGGTACCAGCTCTGCAACCTTGCATATCAAAAGTAATAGATTCCATCATTGCTGGTAGGATTTAAAAGACATTTGATTTTTCTTCACTAACTAGTGTAACAAACTGTTGGAAAGATATTTGGGCTGATAATAGGATTTCATTTATTTACTTTGTTGGTAGCTTTTTGCAATTAAATCTTTTTACATATATATATTTTTTTTGAAAAATCTTTTAAGTGCTGTGAACTGAAGCTTCTGATACCAAAGATAAACATTTGGGTTATAAATACAATCCTCTGAGGTATTGCAAGTACTATAATATGTGACGGAATTTTATATCATTCACTTTCCTCCCTTATTGTGCTGAAGATTTTTCCTTTCAAAAGCCTCAGACACATGTACTATCATACTGAAATTAAGCCAAACATATAAAGTGTATTACTCATATAAGTAATTTGTTTTGTATAAAATAAAATTCCCCTTTAATCATCAACTTCAGCACTTTATGGATTAACTTAGAACACCATTTGGCCTTCCTTTCCTCCTCTTTTCTGCAATTCATATCAGTCTTCGGGAAAATTGGCCTCAATATCAGTGATGTGTTGCTGAACCTAAGAGATCTCAAGAATATTCTACCAGATTTCTTTTTTTTTCATAGAATTATTTCCATCTGGGACCTAGATATAAACTTGGAAAATGTAAACATTCTCTCCTCTCACCCTGTCTGACTTCAAAATGTTTGCAATTAACTTTTCTTGTCAATGAAGAACAGATTGGATTAAAAACACTGATAAATCATGTTTTTGTGGGTGTAAAAATTAGTGACTTTTAGTGAAAGTTTAATGTACTGCCTAAAAATTCAAGAAATAAATATACACTTCAAAATCAAGTAAAAATGAACATTGAATATAACAGGGAGAATACTAGATTCTGGAATATTAGTCATATGGGACATATCTACTAAATAGAATGGCTACATTTGCAAGTTCTTCATTTGTATGAAAAAAGCCCCACAATGTGTGAACCTAATTCCCTGGCTTGTCCATGTAACTCCCTCCCTAGTCCATGTAACTATTTTGCTAAATAGAATTAAGTAAATTGTGAACATAGTCATTATTTACTTCTCTATCCTCAGTGAAAACCATGATGAATATATATCTAAATTTGAATTTCATGCAAAATTAAATACATGTTCATCAATTTGCAGCCCACTATTGTATGTTGCTACATTAAATGGAAATGATTTGATATGGATATTATCTAGCAATAGTATTGTCTAGTAAGTCTGCTTTGGAGAACTAAGAAAAGAACGTTTAGAGCAAAGAATACTAGAGTGGGCTCTGTCAATGTAAATAAAGTGTCTGTTTTGTTTCAGGGAGCAAATTATTCCTGATTGCTCCTGTGTTTCCAAAGTGGTTGTTGGGCTTGTATTTTTCTGGTGCATACAACATTATTTGATATACCTGCCAAATATCTCCATACTTTGGCTTAGACATTCATACATGACTTTTGTTTGTATCTTTAAGAAACATTCTTTTATTTTTTTTAAGTAAAATTGCATTCAGTACCAAGAGAGGCCATTCACCATGAGACATGCTGTCCAAGGCTCCCTGAGTTAATGGACTTTCTCATTTTCTCAAGTTGAAAAGTAAAAGCAAGCCTGAAAATTGTTATGAAAACCTGTATTCAGCAGGTTTTTTTGAAATGAAATGAACACAAAGACTCCTTTTCTACTTGAGCATAATTAGATTTTTGTTAGTGCCCATAAAGTATAAACATTCTACAGTCATGTAAGAGTTGTTCAGGACTCTTTTCAGAAGCACCTGTGTCATTGCTTTCTTTAGCAAGTACTGCAGATCAACAGTAGCAGATCTGTGTGTGAACTGAGGACCTAACATTCACACTATAAATGTTTTGGGAAATTTGCTTTTAGCTAATCTGGTTCCACAATCTAAAAGTCACCAGCAGTTGTAGGTATTTTCCTGGAAGCAATCCTCTTGTTCATTTCACACAAAGAAGTTGTAGTTCATGCCCTCTAAGACTTCCCTGCTACTCAAGCCAAAGTCTGAGCTGAACTAAAATGCTGATGTAGGTGCATCTGCTCTGCAGAGTCTGGTTTGCACTTTCCATCAGCATGTCTCAGGGCTGAAGCCACTTAAACTATGCCCGCTGCTCAAATTCTTTGGTTTTCCTGTGTCCATTATGGATTGCTGTGTTAGGTAGATAAATTAATTAGACATAAGCATCTGTGTGTGTGCTCTAGTGCTTTGCTGGTGGTTCCAACCTTTCTATAAGGCATCTCAAATGTTTTCCAAGGTGTATTGTTTGCTTTTTTGCTTGTTTTGCTGTAGCCCAATGACGGCTTTCACAGAAGCTGTTTGGAACCTCTTGTGTTACTAGTCTATGTATTTTCCCTTCCAGATGTAATGTATTTTCCACTTTTCATCTATCTAAATATTATTTACTTTGCTTTGACATTACTCATACATAAAATACTAACCGAACAACAGATACAATGTTTTTTCAAAGACGACATTCAGAATCTTCATCAAACTTTGAAAAATGTGGCATCAGTTTCCTTCCTATATACTGTTTTTTTTTTTTCAATTTATTTACCAATGCATTAAAACTCATATTCCCTCAGTAAGGATAACATTATAGCTCTGAGTATCATCCATGTACTTTTTCCTTCCTTCTGTGTTAGTACTGTTGATGCTGGCATTGGTGCAGCTACTCCTACTTAATAACTATCTTGTTTGCTTTTATGATGATATTGTGGAGTCTTATTCATCTTCTGCTTGTGTTCTCCATTGACCTTATTAAGAGTGCTTCCATTTTGTGATATTGTTGCTATCCTCTTAGTCAATGCTTAGTCAACAACTGGACTGGGTATTAACCCCAAGGTAACAGTGTTCATTACATATGTCACTGGATTGACCCTAGAGTGTTTGGCAAGGAGTGGGCAGCTCAGTGTAGGTTGTGGGCTCTCATTTTGAGTACTGCATGAATCATGGAATCACAGATTAATTCAGGTTGGAAGGCACCGCTGGAAATCATCTGATTCAACCTAATTCTCAAAGCAAGGCTTTGTATTAGAGGTTCGTTTTTCTTGTCACGTCAGATAATCTTTCTCTGATCTACCATCATCATATACTCTCTTTATGACTATATTTTTTCTGGAATAGGTAGATTCATTTTCTTAATTTTAGGCTTGCATTTTTTCACTTAATTTGGCTTTTTTTTCCCCCAAAATTCAGGTCTGAAGGTCTGAGATCCTAGTTGTGAACTTGCACCTAGGGACTTGGGGATTTAAGCTTATAGAAATATCTCTTCCTGTAGATACAGAATTTTAAGTAGAATTTAAGACTTTTTTTTTTAAATGAGAATTAAATGAATGTTACTGTAGCTGCTTGGAATGAAAAGAAGAATTGCCTTCATGGTTAAAGTGTAAGAATTAGAGAAGCAGTTCTCTACATACTCACTTTCACAGTATCCATATCCCGGAATCAGTAAAACACAAAAATCAGACTACAGCAAATTTTTCATGATGCAACATTGACTTGCAAGAAAGATTTTCTTCTAGTGGAAAGAACATATAGTACTTGTTCCATTCAGAATTTAGAATTTTTGTTTGTTTGTTTTATGGAAATGTACTTGCTGATATTTTCAAAGTTAGTATTTAGAATGAAAAAAAAAAATGAAATTTCTGTAAATCTCATTTATACAAAACCAGGAAAGAAGTGTGAATAGAGTTACAGAAATTCTTTTTATTTCTAATCATGTTTTGTACTTCTACCAGGCTTAGTTTAGATGAAACACAATAATATTTATTTGAACTGAAGCTGAGAGCAATAAAGGTTTTGTAAGATGCATTCTCACAAAATTACCAGGCCAGGTTTTCTGAGAGCACATAACTTCTGAGGGTACTAATAAGCATCCATTAGTAAGAATGATTTCCTAATTCACAGCTCTGAATACATCAAAAGCTGTCTGTTCTGCATTTCTGTTTACAGGACACCAACTTCATTAAGCTTTTCAAGCATCAGTATTCAGTTCAAGTTCTCTTCAATAGAAAGAGGAGAGATTTCCCATTATATGTGCTACAGATTTTACATAATCTACTGTTGCTTTTTCTAAGAAATTATTAGGAACACAAGACTATGAGGAACTGTACCTTTAACTTCCTTCAGAAACTACTTGTTAAAAGTAGGTGGATTTTTTTGCTTTTGATGATTTTACTTGAAAGGTTATCTCAAAACCTTACTACCTTGTAAAATCTCATTTCCAGGTTAAATCAATATGAGAAGACACAGTCCTTAATTAGCTTGAATAGCTCTATCTCTTCTTTTTGTTTATCACGATACATACTTATAGCTTTAATTACCTATATAATAAAATGTATAAACTTTCCTAGCCTTTCTAGACAAAGCAAGCCAAGTACCTAGTGGATAGTGTACCCTATATCTATGCAGTGTTCTCCAAAGACTGGAATATAGATTAAGCCTGCTTCAGCTTCCTGCCTGATTGCCATTCAAAGGTTTGTTCTACTGTTTCTACACTTTATTCTAGGAAGACACGAGAGACTTATTAAATCGTTCCTACTATTTCAAAGATGTGAAGAAGGATTTATCTTCCTTTGCTTCAGCGGCTGTAGTACAGTATAACGGGCTCATTGTGGATGTCATATCTAATCATGTAAAGAATCAGAAGGTGATCAGGAGTAGTCAGCATGGAGTCACCAAGAGGAAATCACGCTTAGCCAATTTGAATAGCTTTCTGTGATGGAATGACGATCTGGGTAAATGACGGAAAGCAGTGGATGTTGTCTATCTTGTCTTCAGCTAGGCTGTTGACAAAATCTCCCATAATATTCTTATAAGCAATCTTAGGAAGTGTGGGATAAATGAGCAGACAGCATGGTAGATTGAAAACTGACTGAAAGGTAGAGCTCAGAGGGTGGTTATCAGTGGTATATAGTTGGAGGTCTGTCACTAGTGGTGTCCCTCAGGGGTCAGTCCTGGGCCCAGTCTCATTCAAGCTCTTTATCAGTGTGACCTGCATGAAGGGACAGAATGCAATATCAGCAAGTTTGTTGATGGTACAAAACTGGAAGGATTACCTGATACACCAGAGGTCTGTGCTGCCATCCAGAGGTGCTCAACAAGTTGGAGAGATGTGCAGATAGGAACCTCATGACATTCAGCAAAGGCAAGTGCAGAGTCCTGCACCTGTGCAGAAACAACCCCATGCCTCAGTATAGACTAGGAGTGATCTACTGGAAAGTAATTGCAGAGACCTGGGAGTCCAGTTGGACTGCAGGTTGACCAGTAGTTAGCAGTGTGCCCTTCTGGCAAAGTAAACCAATAGTATCCTGGGTTGCATTAGGAAGAGCATTGCCAGGAGTTTGAGGAATCCTCCCTCTCTCCCCAGTCCAGGTGAGTAATATATTTATACGTGAAGTACTATATCAAATCCTTGGCTCCCCACTACAAAGGAGATGCTGATGTACTGGAGCATGTCCAGTGGAAACTAAATTACTAAATTACCAAAATGATTAAGGGACTGAAGCATCTCTCTCATGAGGAAAGTCTGACTGCTGAGAAAAATTCAGTCATGAGAAGAGAGGACAGAGAGGTGATCTTGCCAATGTGTATAAATATCTGAAGAGAGGGAGTAGAGAGTATGAAAACAAGAAAAATCTGCTTGACTATGAGGATGGCAGAGCACTGGAACAGGTTGCCCAGAGAGATTGTAGAGTCATCTTTTCTGGAGATATTCAAAACCAGCCTGGACACGATCCAGTGTAATGCCCTTCGAGTGACCCCACTTTTCCAGCAGGATTGGACTAAATGATCTCCAAAGGTCCCTTCCAAACTCAACTATTTTATGATTCTGTGATAATCCCCATGCTACGATGTAGTGTAGCCTTACTGCAGCTGTCAGTGATACTTTAAATTGAAAGGTTCAAGACTAGGTCTTCCCATCTATTTTGGATATCAAAAGTAGTTAAACTTCACCAATAAGCAGGCTATTGCTTTGTTGCTGAAAACTTCTAAGTGTTCTGGGTCCTCAGGGTACATATCTATGGGTCCTCATCTTTTCTCTTGATTAACATGTTTGACTCAGGTGAATTAAATCAAAAACTAAATCAAATACTAAATGATATATTGTGAAGAATTGAAAATTGCTGTGACAATTTTATTTGATATATCCAATTGTTAATATCTGATCATCTGCTGTCCTGCTGTCATGATCACCTATTTCAGATAGTAGATCAGTCATATCAAAACCCATAAGCTTTGTCATTTCAGGTCAGATTTTCTTTAGAGCCTGAAATGTGCACATTAGTCTGTCCTATCTCCGCACCACAAATACCATAAAAGGTCAGTTGTTTAATGCTGCATCCAACAAACAATTTAGTCATAATCTGTTATCCTTTCAAGAGTAAAATATGGCAGTGGGTTCTGTAGCTGTGAATAGAATCATTGGGCATTTCTTAAAATTCCAACTACAAATTTAATTTTCTGTAGCAAATGACAAATTGAGACCTATGTTGGAGTTTAGCTGTTCGTTCTTGAAATTGCTCCAGACACTGGACTGGGGCCATCAGAAAGTGTCCAGCTCAGAAATATTTCCCTCTCATAAGCTTTCTAGCATGGTTCACAGGCCCTTTGGTAAAAAAGTAAGGTCCTCAGTGATGGAAGGCTCTGAAAAAAGTAAGGACCTCATCTGGTGCTGGTGCTGGAAGTTTATAGAGTGCTGGTCCTGTAAGCTACACAGACTGGTACTGTACTTACCAGTAAGAGAAAGATGGAAGCAATAGTGAAGCTAAGGAGCCCTTTTTTGTAATGGGAAGTTCACTCCAGAACTTGAAAAGAAAATCTTGTTTCTTCGTCCTCACTGGGCAAAATTATACAGCATGTCCGTAAATGTTATCTTTTTACGTATATTGGTAGACTTGAAACCAAAATACCCTAAGGGTAAGGAAAGGACCATGAGGGCTTTTGCACTTTTGTAACACACTGCACAAATCCAATTATGAAAAATATCTCAGTGGTACATCTTGCTGCTCCAGCAGAGTGCATGTAGAAGAGGCTTAGTTGCATCTACTCTTACAATGCTGCTGATCTGGAGTGTTTCAGGCCATAGGAAATTTTAGCCTGTGTAATAAAGACTTAAGATCAAATTACCTGGTCCTGGATTAGCCATATTGAATATTGACTAATATTAGTAATGAGGATGGTATAAGGAGGAATACTATCCTTTTGTTTGCTTGAACAAAGAAAGGTGTGTAACATCTCTTTTTATCGTGCTGCCCATAGACTGCAATATAAGGTGCTGCTCAGAAAAAGAATGCCAATGAGCATGTGTATGACATAGTTATTACAGGGCCGATACCCTTTTATTTAGTTACACTAAATGACCATCTTCGATTTGTTTGAAACTTCCTTGCTGCAATTTTCAAGAATGACCCCTGCCATGACCCATGCTGTCATGTTAATAAAATTCTCGTCAGGATATATGAGAGGGGAAAATGGCTGGAGAAAATTGCTAATACGCCAATCTGAAAATGTAACACATCTGGAAAGAAAGCACACCCTTCTACAACTTTTTGACTAGTTTTTATTCCTATTACAATATTATGTATTCAGATTAGGATAACTCGCTTCAACTGTGATGAATCCCAAAATGTGTAAAGCTTTGTAATTGTTTATTGTATCTGTTTCCATCTAAGCCTTTTATGATTGTTACTGCTACTAGTATATAAAAGAATGTATCTGTGTTAATTTACTATCTGTAGGGTGCCAGTAATCCAAATGGGATTTGCAACAACCTACCAGTTATTCAGATAAAAAATATATTGTCTTTAATGGGAGTACTGGCCTGAGTTAAGCATTGGATAATTGGTTCCTTCCTATTGTGATATATAAACCTAGAAAAAGTGAAGATATGAAAATATAGCATCCTTATATTACAATGCTTCTTGTGTTTCTCAACCACAGCATGAAACAAAATACTTTTTTTTTTTTTTTTTTGTTCAGACCGGGTGTAATATTGAATCAGAGCTGTGTGAAACGGGGTTAGGGGGCTTCTTATGCACAGAAATAGCTGAATGAAGCTTCCATGCCCCAGATACATTAAAGTTAGCAGAAAAACAGAAGCTATGAGAATCTCTAATGGAATTATAGGTTTTTTTATTTGGTATTTTCTTGTTGTCTTCCTCCACTCACAAAATTGGAGTAACTATTGCTTAACAACAGCATAACATTTTTGTTTTCTCAGGGGATAACCTAACCAGGCTGAAGCCACCAAAACTTCTTCTAATTAAAAAGTTATGTATTACAGTCTAGTCTAAGAGAGTACCTACAAAACATAGGGATTTCCTTCTCCTTACTTCCCACAGTAAAAACAAATATGCTTGCTTTTAGTCTATTTTTTATTTTGTCACTGTTAAATTTGTAGTTACTGATAGAATTTTCTTTTGGTGTTTAGGTCAGGCAGGCTAAATTTTCTATTCATAGTCTTATGTGAAACTCCTGGTAAGGTAAGCAGTATAACACATTTTCTGCAGCCTGTCAAAAAAATATTAAATAATAAATGCTATGGATACATTCAGAAAATGTTATACCAGAACATATTTTTCTCTTTTGATTTTTCTCCTTTTCTAATTTCCAACCTAGAGATTCAAGGCAGTAGTGTAGTCAGTTTGAATAGTTCACCAGAGGGATGGAGGGAATGAGCTTCCACTGCAGTGATTATGTGACTATCTATAAACAAAGGAGTCCACATCATGAGAGCATCTCTGGGTTTTAAAAAGGCTCAGATCTAAATGGAAGCTTTATTAAGGGATCTTTTTTATTATGTTGTTGTTTTGTTTTGTTTTTTAAATTGAGAGAGGCTTTTCAATACCCTAGCTGTGCAGGATAGTTTATTGTTTCTCTAGTCACAGCCTGTTTGGAGCTGCTTTGCCAACCAAAGTCTCTGAGAACCCTGTTCTTATCAGACCTGCATCACAGCCCTCAGTGGAGATGAAATAGAAAAGAGACTTTCCCACTGCTACTCGCTGCTGCAAGCTCTCTGTTTTAAGGGTAGATGTTGCCACTGGAGAAGGGTGACCTAGTTGGTGTCAAGGGCTGTTGCAGGTGAGGTACAGCAGGGAAGGCACTGGCACAAAGATTTCTTTGTTCTGTATGTTTGCTTATTGCTGCGCTATGCTTGCATGCAGATGACAGCTCTTCAGAAACAATAAATCAACAATTCTTATTGATAGAAGAGCATCTCATTTTGTCCTTTTGTCTGCTTTTGAGACTTTGAAATGACGCAGATGGAAATATCTATCTGCTTAAAAACAGCGCAAACCTGGCAGTGAAGGATGTGTTTGTAGGAGATTCTTGCAGTGTCTGCTCTAGCAATTCCTCCATCATCCTTCACGACCGGGCAAAAGAGCATGCTTGAATGATGCTTGACTGTGCTTGGCTGCCTTAATAGTCTTCTGGTGCTGTGCTTGCAGAAGTGTATACATGCAGAACTTGGAACGGTACTAACTGCAGTCATGGAGCCGACCAGACAGCCTAGGTATGGCTGAGGAACTTGTGTTCACTCAGAAGTTCAGAAGCTCTGTATCTCTAAAAGCTAAAACATAAAAGTCTGAAAACAAATGACACAGTCTTCAGAATGCAACAGAATATATCATTTCCCAAAGAAGGTTTCATAATACTTTCATGGTGAAAGGTTCCTCAGTGAAATTAAGATCCCAGAAAGTTGTGTGCTAAATATACATATACATAAGCATATATATACTACCACCTCCTCAAAGCAGTTTGTTGGTAGAAAGACAGAATGTATAAAGCCAGTCTTTTAACCTTGTTTAATAAATTTGGAAATGAGGTGGTCAAATAGTTTCCTTAGGAGTCTCTAAGGTATTTCAGAGGAAGGTAAGAATTGAATGCAACTCAATCATCTGAATTAGATGGTCATCTCAACTTTTCTCTGTCCTCCCAGATCTTTATTGTAAAGAGTAAAAACAGAAAACATATCACTGTTTGCATTTTGGTGTAAGTATTTCAACAGCTGTAACCAGAGCTGTTGGTTGATACAGTGGTGTCCATTTTTGCAATATGTCCCTTTTTTTTTCTCTGATGCAGACAGCTTGCTTTTTCATTGTGTGTGAAGCTGCAGTATTCATATGACAATACTGGAAAGAAGGAAAGGCATGGAGCCTCCCAGCTGTAGCTGAAACTGAAATAATTTATTCATGGCAACATTTTCAGAGCTGGTGAAAGTCCTTTTCATGCATGCACTGGAGAAGAGGTATTTTAAAAATTAGAAAATAAGCAGAGAGCATGATTGTTAAAAGCTATATAATCCCATGATTTGGGGAGAATCTCTCAACTTTGGGGGTTTGGCAATAATAGAGGTATAACATTTGCTCAACTGAATCACAAAAATCTTCCCTCTTATTGTATATATTGTATATTGCATGTATGCATATAAATATTGTATAAATATTGTCTATTTATATTGTATATTTATATTTATAACTATATATATTACAATCTGTCTCTCATGGGGTATTGCCACCAACTGTTCAATGAACCAAACACGCACATTTTATTTAACTTGTTGCAGTACTAGTACTCTTTATAAAGCTAACATAATACGTATTAGCATGAAATGTGTTTTGTTTTGCACACAGTGGACATCACATTCATTCTATTAAAAATGCAGGAAAATAATTTTCATAGATTTTAATGACTGATCAAACATACAGACTTCATGAGCATTTCCTCTTCAAACTGAAATGGCTTCTTTTGATCATATGCTGCAAATAATACCCATTCTGTAAAGGTATCCTAAATACATTTAGCAGCTTTACATGTGTGAATGAGCCAGTAAATGCAAGATTAACCAGACATTTCAAGGTGCAATGAAAATACATACTTTGTGAAATGTATACTTCATGGTATAAAAGTGGTTAAAAAATATGATTATTTTAAAAGTGTTTGCAAATATTTATGGGTCCTTGGGGGACCCACACACTTTTCAGAAAACAGACCAAATTAGTGTGAAGAAAAAATTATTTTCTGATCACCCAGCTGCACCAACCAACTAGCTGAGATATAGTGATATTACTTGCATGTAGGTAAAGTCAAAGAATGTGTATGATTTTTTTCTTGGTATGTGAGGCTCAAAATTTTGTAGTGTAATATAGCAAAATCCAAATTTTATACTCAACGCTGCATTAGTTTCCATTCCTGTAGTGACTGAGGTGACACAATTAGCAAATGTTTCACAGTCTTCATCAAAGTAAAGATAAACAACTTTCTCAGTCTCTTGATCCGCCTTAGCTATTTCCAAATGAACAAGTCAAACATCTATATATCTCTAATACAACCAACGCCTTCTATGAATCAACTGTGTCTCTTTCACAGAGAATACTTGCATTTGAAAATACTAAATTAAAGTTATACATACTTTTCTTCAGAGATCTGTATATATATTTATGGGAATACACCTTTGTACTAATTATGGAAATAACTAGAAAGACCTATTTTCCTTTATTTCAGCTGCTGCAGAGAAATGCTACATTTCTGAAGCATCATGGAAGGAGAATTACAGTTATGTTATTGCTTGAAACGAAATTCAAAGAAGTTTTTAAGTGACCAGAATGGCAAATCTGGTAAACAGCTTTCCTGTCCAACACATGCAATAAAAAGTATACGCGTTTGTCAATATGGCGATTGACACAGTCACATGCCTCAAGGACATCAAAGTATTTAAGTGGTTGCCAGCTATTTTTTGATTCAGTATCATACTTAGCCATGATGTCTCTGCAATTTGCTGTCCCTTACTGATTTCCTCTACACACCACTAAAAGTATTAAATTCCCATTTACTATCCTCCTTCTTTCCAAAAAGTTGTAACAGTAATTTATAAATGGATTTAACTCTTTAGTGGCATAGTATCAACTTAATGCGGGTTGGTTTTATAAACCAAATCAATCACTTCTCCAAGGAAAATTAGGAATGGAGACATTGCCCTGTTATCCAGTTCCAGTGGACTGCATCAGAATAATGATTCACAGATCCATGCTATGCTCACGTACTCGTGTTTCTTTATTGACTCAGTCATTTCATAGCACTAAATATAAGTACAAGACATATCCAATATAACTATTTTGAAGTGTTTTTGTTCTTTTTATTCCACCTTTTATTTAGGTGTCTAAGATTGGGGTCTTTCTGTTAGTAAATTTGAAATTATTGATGCACATTATTTGTCCTACAATGCTTTATATGTGTGTGCTGACTTTGTCTTGCTTTATAAATGGGGCCATGAGGAAAAGAGAAATCAAGGATCTGGTCATACTGAACCCAGCAATGCGAGGAGAATATGACTGAGCTCATGCTGACCCAAGGTCATTTGTCCTCCTGCTTGAGTGCAGCATAGCAAGAATTTGTCAGGCTCTGAAAACAGCCTAAGTGCTGCTGCTGTGTTGGTGTGTACTGGTCCTAGTCTAGTATGTCCTAGAGCTGATGCAAGTGCTACTAATACAAAACTTTTCTTTACTCAACATTTTTCTTCATATTCTGAGATAAGTACATTTTTATTTGAACCACAGATAATTCATAGTTTTGCAATCTGATAGCATTTCTGTTAGTGTCTTTGCATCAGATCTACCCGTACTGATATCTCTGGAAGCTCATTTTATTGTTTTAGCAAATTTAGTGTTTTTCCACATATTGTGGATTATGAGTGGGTGCAGGAGTACTGTATTTTTTTCAGAAGTAAAGAATAGACATTATTATAAGTTCTGATAAGTAGGAGACTCATTCCACACTTAGAATAATGTCACGGAGAAAGTAACGGAATCAAAGTGAATTTTTTAGCATGTAGGAGCCAGCACACATCCTATGTCTCATTTTCAGTCCCATAGCCGTTCCACTGTAAACAATTCATGAGTTAGTAAATATGGTACCTAAATCTGAATTTACATTCTTCAGAGGTTTGAACTCAGAGGTTTATACTCCCAGCACCTTCCTATCACAAACATTGACAGGTCTCAAAATACAGACTTGACCCCATCCTTTACTGAGATTTGTTTTGAGTAATTTATTATGATATTGAAAGCCCAGTGGAGATTAAAAAAAAAAAAGAGATAGATGCTTTTTTATTGTTTGTTTACTGAATTAGACCTGTTTATCACTGATAAATATTCTCCTGACTTTCAAGAGAATGACAAAACAATACAGAGGAGAGAAATGAAGGGATTAAGGTGTTTGCCTTGAACTGTGTGAAAACTTCGAAAATAGCTGTCATTTGAGAGTAAAAACATGAGAACCACTAGACATATTCACCCTGGGTATAGGGTTCTCTTTTACTCAGTCAGCTGTCTGCCTATTTCATCAAGATAAACTGGCTATATAAGAACAAAAATATAAAAAGGCAGTTATTCTATGTGGAAGGTAACTTCTCTAATCATTATGGTAGAAGAAATTATCAGAGTATAAATGTCTGCATAGATTTGGAGTAATGAAAAGGGGCAATTTGGGCAAAGCATACAACAATCATTAGAAAATGTGAGAAAAATTGTAAAAATGAACATGATAACAGTGTAGTTTGGATTTTTAAAAGAAAAAAGAAAAGGGGGCATCAATTTTTATCTGTGTGCTGCCAGTTTATGCTGATCTTTCCTGTCATTTTCATGCTTATAAGATGTCATTTCAGATGGATTGATCAGGTTGCATTCTGAATTTCCTTATATGAAATTTGCACTGTAAAGAATGCACAAACACTTAAAGAGACCATTGCATTAAGAGAACACAATAATTATGTCCTACACTTTTTCAGCATAAAGGTTTTACATAAAGCTTTAAGTATGCTTATTTTAAAGAGGCAGGGAAGGAGGAGCTGCAGTCAGTCAGCATGACTGTTGACTTGATGCCACCACACTGTTTTTCTAAAGGAAAGGGACAGAGTCGCTTTCTTTCATTATCATACCAAGCCTTGCCTTGCATCAGGGCCAGATTTTAACCAAGTATGCAGGTTTTTGCAGCGAAACAAAAGGCAATATAACAAGGCCTCTTAAAATTTTCTTCATGGATCCACAGGCATCTTCAAATCACCTTTTGAATGCATGTTGCAGCTTGCAAAAGTGAAAACCATGAAACTAAGCATAATGACAATTTCCCTTTGATATCTGCAGTCCAAATAGTAAGTCAGAAGGAAGCATCAGAACAAAGGTTCCAGCCTCTTATAATATATGAAGATCTGTTTTACATAAAGTTGGATGATCGGAACATTTACTTATTCACAGAAGTAGGGATAAGGTGAGGAGAAGAAATTTGCCAGTCAGGGAAAATGAGTGTCAAAGGGATTGTATGATAAACTTGACATTGATAGTAGGTATACAATGTTATGACCAAAGAGATATCTTTCAATCTTGTACACTTATGTGAGTGTCATATGCAAACAGATTTCAGAAAATGTTAGGGACTATTATATTTGATCTTCCCTTGTCTGTCATGTCGAGTCTATCAGGTAGTAACTTTCTCTTGTTCTATGTATTGCATGTGTTTCATAGGTTGCGTGTCATAACAAATTGCTCAGGCTGAGCATTTCTACAGAGTCAAAAAACAATGAAAACTGGCTTTTACTGTACTTCCCTTTAGAATCTCACACTAAGCTTGATCGTGGTCAGTGAGTGGAAACTGGATTGCAAAAGAAGAAATAATTTGCTAACAGTGAACAGAAATGTGTATCTAACTGTACTTAAAATTCCAGGAAAAGACTGCAGCTATGATCAAGACTGATTAGAAGGGATGCTTGCCAGATATTTAACAGCATGAATGACTCCCTTTCGCACACACAGCACACTAAGAAGCTGTGCTGCACGCTGCAGCCATCTATTTCAGCATGAAGAAGCTGACAGAGATAAGAAGATATGCAATATTATAATCATTATTTATTTTTTATTAATTTGAGGGGAAAATAGCCCTTTCAGTTGCAATTTGCATGCAGAAAAACATTAATCTTACAAAGCACCATATTGCCTAGCTTATTCAAAATATATGAGGAGTTAGCTGCTCTATCAGCTAAGGTGAATTATTACATTGGTTTCCAGTGATATCAGTTTTCATTATGCAGCAGACATCCAAGTTCCTTCCTATTCTGTTTGCACATCCCTTTTTCTTTGCTTTTTATTTACCTTTCAGATTCTCTCAGACCAGGAGGTTGCTGGTAGGTTGAATATGTTATCTTTTAATGTTTAATTCTTTTAATGATTTAATGTTTGCACAAAAAGCAACTAATCAAGTAACCAGTTTTCCGAGTAACTTGCTAGTTTTACATCACACCTTGTTTCCAGAGGTATAACTTCTGTTCATAGACCAAAATTCCTTCTCTTTATATGCCTTATGTATCTTTTCTTCTCCTTAGGTTAAAGCTTGGGTAGGCAAGGGGAGAAAAGAGCTTTGAGGGTTTTGAGGGTTTGGGTTTTTTCTTTTTTTTTTTAACTCCCTATTGCATGACAATGGCTCTTCTGGCTAAATGAAAGAAGTCCCAGTCAGAGGGAGATTTGCAACCTTGCATTGATTTGGTATAGTATTTCACAATCAAAGAGGGTAAAGATGTAGAGAGGGGGAATATGTAGGGATATACATCTACTGTCTAGTAAAGATGGCTCAGAAAACATTCTCAAGACCAGATTCAGAGGCCTGTGACATTGCAAACCTGTGAGCACCACTTCAGACACAGGCTGAGCTTTCCTACTAGATCTTTCAGGACCTTTGTGCCCAAATGTTCTTCAATAAGTTAGTATCTGTCATACATACACACATATATGTGCATGAATGTGTATTTTGCAAAAGGTGCTTTGGCATATATTTTCCTTGCTTAAGTAACGAATTTCTCTCTTCCACCTTTCCTGTCCTCCCTTAGAACTCACTGTGACTCAGTGATGGCATATATTTTTAAAGCTGTTTTTACATTGTATTTTTCTTAGGGCAGTGTTTCTTATACCTTGTCTACATTTGAAGAGCAAGCAGCAGACATCACTTCAAGGCTAAATAATGACAACAATCATTTCCAGCAGACAGACAATCTTTTCCTGGCTTGCTATGAAGCTGGCAGCTCTGATATTTCCTCTGAAGCTGGCACAGAGTGCTTGATAACATTCTAGATGCCAATTTATCAATTTATTCATTAAAACAGTCTGATTTTGTTGCATGTGAAAATATATATTTATCTATTAAGGGAACTACAAGTAGAATAAAACAGGAAATATTAAAGCACAGTTAGATATGGAGTTTCTTAAATAATGGCAGTAATCTTACTAAAATGCAGATGCAATCATGTTCAGGGAGCAGTGTGCTAGTAAAAAGTAAAGAAATGAGCAAGAGGAATAAAAAGATGTGGTAGCTAGTGGAAGATCATGTGTAAATTTGGCAAAGACATAATGTGGTCCCTGTTACAATTACATAACTTTGTTTTCGAAATATGAAGTCAGTGGGTGGCCTGCTTTCATGTTTAGTGTAACTGTAGTGAAACTGGCAGAATTATACCAACTCTGAAAGTAGCTCTGCACAATAAAGTAATCGATAGATGTCAATAAAATACAAGGGACATTATTAGGAAAAATAAAAACAAAAAGAAATCGTGACCATTTCCTTATAATTGTTTCAAATGCATGGCCCTTTTCATTAATTTTCTGAGAACACTCATAGTGATTATGTTTTGGTCATGGAAAATAAATACCTCATAAAAGCATATTCTTGTAAATTTTGGAACTCTACTGGAAATGTATCTGGTTTCTGTCTTATTGCCTAGAAAATGTCACTCTTTCTATTAGGGAGCTGAAACATTATTATTTATATAACAAACAAACAAACAAACAAAAAACAGTTGAACACACTTTCAGACTTGTGTTCTCTCTTTGCATTGTACTGAGCACAATGAGAAATCCCTTCCACAACAAAAGCTTGTGCCCATCACACAGATAATAATGAGAGAAGACTAGGAAGTCTTGTTCCAAAACATAGCTTACCAATAACTGAAACATGATTGAATAATCCAAAAGTTTGTAAGGATCATTTCATAACAGTGAAGCACGAAATGAAGAATATTTTGCATAGCACTACACAGGTGAAATTGTATCAATATTGCAAGGAGAAAAGGAAGCACCTCATTTCTTTATATGTGGATTAATTGTTCACAATTTTCTGTAGTATTGGTTACTAATGAAAGAAAAAATAGACATTTCACTCCTAAAATTTGACCTCTTAATCACCTGAGCTCAGAGTAGATTTGCACCTGCCTCTACTCAGAGCCTGTGCAGCTGTCTCTGGAATAGTGTCCAGTGTAGGCACCCCAGTTCAAAAGGGACTCCAAGAAAATGGACAATGAAAGCAAAAGGCCCTCTAGATGGGCATAAGCTAGATCACCTGATGTACAGATGGAATTTGGGGAAGTCATACTTTTGTGTGGTTAAAAGAAGACTTAGTGGTAATTAATAGCACTCTGCAATTTCTTAAAGAGCAGTTACAAAGTTAATAGTGCCAAATTCTTCTCCATAGTAGCAGAAAATATGACAATGGGCAACATCCACCAATTCTAGCTTGAAAGGTTCAGCATGAACACTGGGAAAGTTATCTATCTTTACCAGGAGGGTAATATCATAGTGGAAGGTTTACTCCAGGGGACTATGAAATCTTCATCCTAGATTTTCAAGACTCAGTTAAACAAAGCTGTGGATGTCCTGCTCTGGTGCTGGCAATAGTCGTGTTTTGAGCACGGTTGGTATTAAATGACCATCAGAGGTCCCCTACAGGCAATAATGTGATTCTCCTTCTAATATTGTTTTCATTTAGTTTGGAATTCTCTGTTTGTTCTTTTCTCCTGTGCTGTCTTCAGCTGTCTATAAGC
>JAWLRI010000437.1:55818-98653 GCA_034781795.1 Crypturellus tataupa | reverse complement strand
GATGGGATAAAAAAGATGACAAGAATGCTGACTTGATGTTGATAGAAGATAAGGAAGCATAGGAAGAAGGAGTCCTGGGGCAGAAGAGAGTAAAGATGAGGAAAAGGAGACATGACATTTTTCAGACTAGAAGAGGTATTTGGAATTGAAGAGCTATGGAGATGGGAAACGGCAGATCCTCTGTCTTAGTAGAAGAGGGCACAGGGACGGTCTTCTGGAAAACAAACAAACAAAAAAAGATGCAAAACACCTGTATTTTGATGTATAAATTTACTCCTGACCTGGGAAGAAGGGGATGAGGAAAGGCTTTTTGGGGAAAAATCTTTCATAGGGTAAATGGACAAAATTGGGAGGAAAACAAGTGTGCTATGAAACCTGATATCCTTTCTCTCCATACAGTTTGCCACTCTTACATCTTTGCTATGCTCTAGAAACATATCGGTTACTACATAGGCAGTATTAAGTGTCAGACTTAGCACCTTTGACCCAGGATAAGCATAACAAAAGGACCATTGTTTTCCCATCAACTTGGCATGGGGCATATTAAATTTGCACATAATATAAAAATGGGAGGGGCTGCAAATTTATTAAAAGACAGGATTAGAATTCAAAGTGATTTTGACCTAGTGGATAAGGTCCAAAAATAGTAGGGTTCTAGCGTTTCAATCACAATAATAATTTTCCATTTTCCACCCTTTCTCAAATGATAGCCTGACCCTACTTACTACTTCAGTTGCTCTTGATTTATTCTAAACTGTCTATCAAACTACCTCTAAATTTAACAGTCTCTATTCTTCATTTGTTATCCAGATGAAAATCTGCATTTACTAAGACAAAACTAAAATTCAAAACTGATTAATAAAGTAGTAGAGCTACAAGAAGTACTCTTGTAATTAGGTAATATAATCTATATATTTTGTTGTACATTTGTTAGAGGTATGGTTTTGAGTATCTTTGAGAGGAAAAACAATACCGCTGTCCTTGGTATTTGGCCTTGGAGAGCACAGCCAAACCTATTAATTCTTAAATTCTTTTGCTGCAGGCTGCTATTTCTTACACACATTACCGAGGAATGGAATAACAAATATACTCTACCATTTGATAAATGCCTTGGGAAAAAAAATGGGTATTCAACAGCAAAATTGACTCGTCACTGAAGGAACTGAAAGAACTCCTCACCTTCTTATGTGAGGCTTCTGCGCCTGCTCTAGATCCAATATTGGAGACTATTTTCTAATTATATTACCTTGTTATTTTAATTTTCACAATCAACTCCGAGTTTTCTAACAAGACGTTCTAACAAGGCCATGCATGTTTATAGATGACATTCCTCTTTTTATGACTTTTTTTGTTTTTTCCATCCCTATTTTTTGTCTCTTCTCTGTATCTGTCGTTCTTAGAATAGGTTATTTGCACTGTAGAGGCATTAAAGCTGTGCTTTCCAGAAAATATTCTGGCCCCCACTGGTGCAGATGAACAAAAATACCAACCATGTATATACTCATGATTGCTATAAGGTAACCAAAATAATGATTAGCTAAGTTCTTAATTGTTTCCATTAGTTTGATATGTTCATCACTCTCTCAGCCTAGAAAGCAAAGAAATGCTTGAGGGGAACCACTGAAGAGAAAATTGTATTACTCCCTTTGTAACTATTTGATAAAAGGTTGTTATGGCCATGTCTAAAGTACTCCCTCAATGAGTACTGAGAGTGGTTTTTGTATGTTGGTTATTGTCCGGAATTTTACCAGTGTTTACCTACTTTATAAACTCTTGCTAATACCATACTTACTTTGAAAGGGTGCATCAAAGTATAATGTAATCTTTTAGGCTAAGCCAAGTATATTAAAAACATCAGTAAAAAAAATGTTATTCTGTATCAAACCACTGATGACATGTTTGATGATACTTACTATGTTTTCTTTCCTCATTCCTATTCTTCCTTTAATAGTTGAAGCAGGCTTCCTTTGTACAGACGGCTGGGATAAATAAAGCCAGTCAGGTGATGTGCAGCATTCAGTCAATTGGCAGGACAAGGGACACATGCTTCCCTTCCGCTTCCACTTTCTCTTTTTTTTTTTTCTTGTATTTTCCATTTGGATTTCATTGCATTCTGGGTCTTATATCAATGTGACATACTGCACAATGCTTCATACAGGTACAGGATTTAGAGGTCAAAGATGTTCCTAGACCTATGACTGTGACACTAGACCTGTGATGAAAGCTTTCTCTCTTTCTCTCTCTCTCTTACCCACAACCAGGCGCATTAATAATTGGGTTAAAAACAACATTTCCGATTATCTCACCAGAAACCAAGGGGTTAGAAGAGCCTTCAGGATGTGTACTGAAAAACATGTCAGCACTCAGGTGTTCGCAATGGCCAAAACAGTCCTTGGGAGCGGGGTAAAGCAGAAAAAGACAAGGCAGCCTTAGGTGTATTTTTGTATCTATGCTGACTGTGACTGGGGCTCTGGTTTGTCCATACTATAGACTGCAATTTTACACAGGTGCTGTATTGGTCAGGAGGTCTCTGTGTGGCCAAAGATGATGAAAGAAAATGAGAAAATGGCACAAAAACACCTCTTTGGCGCCCAAAAAACTTCCTTTTGGCATAGAACCAGAGCAAAAGAGCTCCCAAGAGACCTAACTCCCCTTCTATATTGTTACCGATGCCACTTGCATGGTGGGCAAGGACCGTGTGGCCCAGGTTTGAACTGGGCACCAGGGTTGGCCACAGCATGACCCCTGCAGGTACAGCTGCAGGACCTGAGTCTGGATGAGGAAGAAGCCCCTGGATGGGACAAGGTCAGCCACAACGTTGGGACAGGGATGTCTCAGCAGGATGCCAGGCTGCTGAGGGCAAAGCCAAAACTGAGATGTTGGCTTCAATAGGGTGGCCCCAGGAAAATATTTTCCTCTTCTTTTCCTTCTGCCTTTGCCTCTTCCTCTCCCTCTCTATTTTGTAATTTAAAAATGCATACGACAAGTGAGTTTCTTACAAAACAAAACAGCAAAAAAGCCACATTAGTAAATAAATAATGGAAGATGATAAAGAGATTCCAGTGCTAAGAATAACCAAGCTTGGGTCACAGGAGCACATTGCCGCGCTTTGGTAATACTTCCCAATAAACAAACATTCTGCATTTCTCAGCAGGTCTAACAAAAAAGGCTACCACACTATAAAGCATTTGACTGTATTCTTCCAGAGCAGATTTAGTTTGTGCTGTGCAGTATGGTGGTGCTCTTTTCTGACTCTGTCCAGACACCTGATATCAAAGATCCATCACATCCCAGTCTTCATCCACCTTTGAAATTACTGGATTTGTGGGCTTATCTTGCTTTATGCCTGAGTGGGTCTTTCCTCACTTCTCATTCAGTTTTGCTCCTGCCGTTTCCTCCTGTGTCTCGTGATTGAGGCCTTTACTCTCTTCTGCAGAATGGAGACCTACTTAAAACATGCAGCCTTCCTGGCTTCTGTTTAAAACAAATAATGTTGTATTGTGTTTTATCTCCTTGCTTGTTCTTGGTGAGGGGTAAGACACTTTGATAGTGTAGACAGAGTGGTTATCAAATGAAGTAATTAACTCAAGTGCTAACAGTTTATATCAAATAGCTGGCAAACCAAAAGAGTTTTCATGATCTAGTTCTATTATCTACAATTGCCTGTAATACTCTGTTCACTGTTGAATTCACTCTTCAGTCTTCCGTATTTCGTATGCTTCCTCACTAACCACTTCTTCAGTATATTTCACCCATAATTCCTATGTAGTTGAATCTATAGTGGTCTGTGATCTCCCTAGATTTCTACATTAATTCTGCTGCTCTTTGAATTAATGTCATATGCACATTACAACACATAAAGGTAAACAGGATCCTTGCTGCCAAATCACACTAGTAACTAAGGCTAGTTACTAGTATGTAATTTTTTAAGTGATTAACTGTTTGGGATATCTCAGTTTTCAAACTTTTCACTTGAAGTGCCTTTAGTGATCTCAATTTTTCCTATTTCCATTTGGCAATTTCAGCTACCCTGTTTTTCTTATACTGATTACAAGAAATAGAACTGCCTTTTTTTTTGGTAGCACCCTCACACCCAAGCAGCCCAAATCTGCAACTGGTAAGTAGATGAGAATCTACAAGGTGTTCAGCCTGCTTCTCAGCTGACTGAAGCAGTCCAGCAGCTTTCTCTGCAGATTAAATATTTGGGACATAACACAACATGTAGAACACAAATCAGTTTAGTCAAAGTTTATTCAAAAGCGGATGGAAGCAATTCGTATAAAGAATAAATGAGTTCAGGAAGTCATCAATCTGAAGAATGTAGTTGCCCTGAAAAGGAAGACTGCACAGTGGATTAGACAGCAATAAAATGATTGTTCTTTGACATTCTTTTAGTAGATTTTAGTGTTTTGGTTTTTTTTTTTTTTTTTGCATATAGTTTGCTGAGATTTTCCAAGTCTTTCTGAAATGTTTTTGGTAAAATCTTGACTTAGGAACATAAGGAGGAACATATTAGATCAGATTTGTGGTCCATCTGGCCTGATATCCTCTGCACAACAGTAACTAGCACCAGACATTTCAGAAGAAAGTGCAGCCATCACACACTGAATGGAGGCCATCTCATACCTTCCCTAATAGTAAGGAAGTGGCAAACGGATTTTTAAACTTTTGCAATACTTTGTTTGCATTAACTATTAAAATTCTGGATATTGTTGCTATAGTGATCACTGTAAATGTTTGGGCCTTTGGTGTACTGCCAAAGTCTTGGCCAGAATGCCTTCTGGTGTTGGTATGTTCCTCAGTCTGACAGTATGTTGCCAGAAAAAAATATTTTCATTTTTTTAATTTTACTTTTGCAACCTTCTTACCCTATTGTATCATAAAATGTCGTATAGCTCATGAACTCTATATCCTCCTTTTCTGTCCCATTCACTTGCTTCAAGTATTTTTCTTACATCTCTTTTTTTTTTCCTCTACAGAGCAGAAGGACTCAGGCCTTTTAGTCCCTTTTCATATGAGACTTTTCCCTGTGATTACCTTCCTCCTTTGAACTCTAAGAGATTGTAGCAGGAGGTCCATTCGGCACAAAATACATCACAGGGAAAAGACACAGATACAACGGTGTCTGACAAAATGAAGCTTCCACCTGCAGAAGGAGGCTGAGGAGCAGGAATGAGGGCATGGCCTGCGTTTTGTCCTGCAGAAAGTGGAAGAAAGTAGTCATAGGTGAACTGGAGAAAAGTCTCCAAGAGGCGCTATACAGGATCTTCTAAGCTCTATTACCTTGTGATATGATACCTACCTACATTTTGATACCTACCCAAATGATTTCAGGAATGCATGACTTCTCCAGCTGTTCTGACCTGTGACTGAAAGGAAATGAATACCATTCTAACAATAAAAAAACTGAACACCAAGAGCTTGTATTTGAGATTGTTCAGAATGAGTAAATTCTGAGTATTATTCTTGATTGTACACACTGCTCTGTTTCATTGCTGAACTTCTTTCTGATCAGAAGGGATGATTTTTTGACTTCAGATCTCTTTAATAAATCTCATTGTTGAGATTATGATCAAAGAAAAAACTCTCCAGATTTTTATCAAACTTCATTTCCACCAGCTAGTACAAACTCCTACAAGAATCGCTTCCCAGCTGTTGTCATTACTAGTACTGCATCTCAAATTCCAAAATTAATTCTAAACAGTGTCAGAAGGCTGTGCACAAAGGATACGTGAATATGAAGTCTGTTCTGAAGACTTTCCTCTATGTATTTCCCTGTACTGAAGAATAAGACTAAGTTTTTAAGAATGGCTCAGTGTTCCTGTGGGGGAATTATTTTTATCTGGGGAGATGTCAGAATTGCTTACCATTTTCTAGATAGTGTTTAGTTTTCTAGATACTGTCTAGATAGAAATCCTACCTAGGCTTTCTGCAGTTTTTGAAATAGATGTAAGTACATCTGAAACAAATAATAAGTGGGAAAAAAAAAAGGTTTGGTTTATTCTATGATTAAAATATTTTAGTTTAATAGCACTGAAAATCTTGCCTTTATTGACTCTTTATCTTCTTTCTACCAAATTAAATTGTACTTTTTATTTAGATGTGTTATAATATTTTACCTCTTACAAAGGTAATAAATACTGTTGCTTTTTGGAGTTTTAATAAATAATATATTTTGTAATTACTAGTATAAAAATATAACTATTGGTCTTGCTTTAGTAATTTGCACTTGTTTTGCCATTGATTATTGATAGGCCAATCAGTCATCTGTTAGTATTTTGCTATGAAGCTAATTGGAATACAAGTGCGCAGAAATAATAATGAAATAAGGAAAATCGAATGGATGGAGTATTATAAGCAGTATTAGACATCTACATCTGTAGATATTAGAACGTGTGAAAAGAGTTGGGGCTGTTTGACTCTGTGTGTGTGAGAATGAGAAAGTTACCAAAAGCACTACGTGCATGTAGTACATTTTTGTGTGTGACATAAACTTTAAAAATCTTTTCTTAACATTGCAAAGATAGACTTGAAAATATCAGAAGTAATGTGGTTGCTATTGCAACCACAACTTGACCCTTCAGTATACGGAAAGTTTCTTGATATTTATTTATGCAATCATTTTTATTTGTTTATTTTAGACCTTGGCCTTTCTCATTTCACAGAATGCCTCGAACTGATTCATAGATATTCTGATCTTCCTTCTCTCTGTTAAGTGCATGATATAAGTGACTTTGAGACCGTCAGCTTGAGATATGACGCCTCACAATGACGTACAAAGCAGTATTAGTGTATGTCCAGATTTTGTTAGGCATTAGTCCTTCCATCCCTTAAGGTTTCATAATCCTTTTGAAACTTTTTTACCTCTTTTGAGTCTGACACTCAGAGGGGGCTTATTCCCATTTGCAAGCAGTGAATTTGCAACAGAGAGATGAAAGTTTCCTCCAATTTTGGATTCACCTGAGATTTTATTTCAAGGAGCATTTATCATTATATAGAACAAACATGGAGAGCCCAGCTTTCACTGACTTCATTTTTAATTGTTGTGTTCTACGTTTTTCAGCAGATTAGCTTTCAAGGTGCCAGGTATATAGACAAGACACAGGAAAATCAGAACAAAGGTGAAAATCTGAAAATGCTAGTCAAAAATGAATGGGTTTGCTTAAATTAATTTCCTATTCTCCCTCTGAACCTGCGTGAAAATATTTCAACTAAAATGCCTGGAAATGAACACATATAGTATGAAGTGCTGAACACAAAACATAAGAATTTCCTCCCCTTTCCATAATGTTTATTCATTACTATCTTCATTTTTGGAAAGGTGTTGCAATCAGAGATTTTAGCTTTAGTTTGAGGGTTTTTTTTCTTTTTTTTTTTTTTTTTTTTTTTTTAGGTGGAAGGTACTGAATGCAAAAGGTTAATTTTCCTAATTAGTAGTCGATAGATGAGGACTGTGAATAGCTCCAGAGAACATCAATATGAACACTGAAGAGTGTCCCTAGGGACATTTTATCTAATTCAGAGCCTGAGTAATAGCTGAAGTAAAGGAAAGCCTGGCACTGAAATGAAGCAAAAGTCAATGAACTAGAGACAGTGGGGTTGAAGGCTGATGGGTTGTTTTGGTCCTGAAATTTAGTGTCATTGAACTATAAACAGAAGTAGATAATGGACACTAATGGATTAGGCTTTCAAATATTAAAACAAAATATACAGGACAAATATTTGAGGAAATGTCAGTAGATTTTGATGAAAGCCTCTTGCATAATTAGATTGTTTTGTATATTGCTATAAAGATTATTTCTGGAGCGTGATCCTGTATGTCTTGAATCTTTTTTTTAATATATATATATATACTGATTGTGTCTACTTGGATTCTGGTTTCATCGATCCAATTGATATTGTGCCTTAAATTTGGGTTTCTTGACATTGATCTTATTGCCTTTGTATCAGTCAGAATAACTTTTTCAAGTTAAAATCCAGTGGCTTAACAGTAAGTATGTTCCTGCATGAACTTTTATGACCAGTAAAACTTCTTCAGATTTCTCTGAAAAATGAGTGAGATTGATTTAGATATTAGAACAAATACTTTCCACTTTCAATTGATTTTTCTGGGGGAGGACTTTGGTCTTCATTTAAATTAATTTATATTAAATTCAATACTTTAAAATACCAGTTCAAACAATCTTGAGATTGAATTTTACTATATCAAAAAATTTTAGTCTTTTATGCAAATGGCATTTTTTTGTTTGGGAATTTGATTCTTTTTATTGTTTGATAGGTTCCAGGTTCCAAGCCTATGATTTTAATAAGATTTTTTGTATCCTTATGTATCTATTCTATCTTTTTTTTTCCCTTACGCATTCTCTTATTTCATATTTTCTCTGTACTCAAGCAGGTTTTTGGACATGGAAATCATAAGTGAATTCTGATAAATTTATTGTCAGTATTTTGTGTTCTCTAAACATGCTGGCTTAGAACTTAAGCCCACATATGACAAATCCCCATTATGACAAAAATTCCTAACGTAGGTGAGTGCAGTGTATGATCTGGAAAAAACAAAACAAACAAAAATACAAACAACCCTCCCCCCTTCAAAAAAAAAAAAAAAAAAAAACAGAATTTTGAAGAACTAGTCTGTAATATATGTACTTCAGAACTAAAATAGCTTTCCAAGTGCTCTTAAGGTCTTGTCTATCTGTCAGTCAATAATTGCTCATCTTTCCATATCTTACATAATTCCGTCTTCCTCTGACCCATAATGCATCTATCTGGAGCAGAGATGTATCAAAATCTATGTCTAT
This sequence comes from Crypturellus tataupa, assembly GCA_034781795.1. Lineage (NCBI taxonomy): Eukaryota > Metazoa > Chordata > Aves > Tinamiformes > Tinamidae > Crypturellus > Crypturellus tataupa. The sequence continues at coordinate 89,852 of JAWLRI010000437.1, read as the reverse complement.
GGAAAGACAGAAATGTTCTGACACAGCTTTTGACATTATTACAATAAAGGACAATGTATAATGGACTTCTGGATTATTTTCAATTGGAAGTAACAATCAGAGTAATATCTGAAGTTGTCCGTAACTTGAAGAAAAACCTTCTGAAGAATAAATTGCAAAGCACATCTAATGAAAAAGACTTTAATGATCTCTTTTGCAATTTATGTATGACCATGAACTAATGAAGATACCAGTTACAAATCTGATGCCAGCTTCTTAGATAACCCAAATATATACATATATATGTACATGTTGTGTATATGTATATGCATGTGCATATACATATTTACACACACACATTTACAGATATATATCACTTTAGAGGGAAGAAATAATCACAGAGCTCAAGGTCAGAAAGTACAACTTACTCTGCTCAGGAATACAATAATATCAAGCCATTAAATGCTATATGTATGCGGTGAACTATTATATTCAATATTTGAGAATGAGGTTGCATGCAAGACCAATGCATAAACTGAATTGTATAGCAGTCAATAGCTATGTTTACAGTCAGTCACATGGCTGATTTTTAATGCAATGAGAAGTATAACATCACTGGGAAGAGTAAGATCTGTTGACAATGTTAAATTTCCTTCCATTTGTTGTTGCTGTTTTTTGTATGGACTATTGCATGTGACATGACAAGGAGTGAATCCAATTTTACTATTAAAGCACGATGCATAGACACAATATGTTAAACCTTGCCCTGTGGAAGATCATTTTGAGTTTTGACAATAACTTCCCCATAAAGTCATCAGAAAACTCCGTTTTTTTTTTGTGTTTTGTTTTGTTTTGTTTTGTTTTGTTTTGTTTTTCTGCATTGGCTTTCACAGCCCCAGTCCTCTTTTCCTGCTCCAGATTTTGCACTCCTCTTGTAGATCTCTCAGTTAATATCAGAACTACCTCTGAAAGAAAATCATCAGTGAAACGCAGTGTTTGTGCTGCTCACTGTTTTAAAGAGAATCCCACATTCTTCTATTATAGTACAAGGATATACATTTCTCAAGATTTTTTTGCTGGTGGGTTTTTTTTTTCCCTTTCAGTTACCACTGACAGCATTTGCTTTCACTATAATGACAAGTTTAGAATGAGTGGTTTGTATTTGTGACATTATATTAGAAATATCTTCTTTCTCCTCCTGTAGCAAACATGCATTAAATGCTGACATGACAAGAAATGAAAAGTGAACCTATCTGGGAAAGAAATCTTGTAAGGACTTCTACATTTACTACAATTTAACTTTGCTTTGGAGAAACACTTCTTTTCCATTTCTGGAAGGCTGCATTTATCTGCTAGTTATTTTTCTTTCAAACTAACAGAAAAGCAATGGGAACTCAGTATACAAAAGACATGCTTCTGCTTCTGAAGTTCTTGTCCTGGCAGCTGTTCTTCTGAGCTCCAGAGAACACCAAGGAGGGAGCTTTGAAGGTACTGTGAAGCATGGATCATCTCTTCCAAAAAACAAACTTGATTTTCCACACCTGTATAAAGATTTAACTATCAGCTTCAAAGTTATTTGTATAAAGTTGTGATTTATCATTATCTTATTCTTTTCTTTTTGCATGTTAGTGAGCTGTAAATAAAGAAACATTCTTTAAAAGACATTCCATGAGTATGGTTTTGCAGATTTTTTGCCTCTATTGAATGAGGAGCACACTGACTGTGCAAATATAAATATAGATTAGTGTTAGATAGATAGATGGATAGATAGATAGATAGATAGATAGATAGATAGATAGATAGATAGATAGATACATAGATACGTAGATACATATTCCACCAGCTGTGGAACCATTTAAATTGTAACTTCCTTTGATTGTGAAGGGACCTCTGGTGGGTCTGAGGTCTTTGCCTATTGAAGAAGGATTGTTGGTGACAAGGGACAACCTTGGAGGAGGGGCAGGTGACCGTAGTATATGGCCCACCTCCAGGCAGCTGCAAAGGAAGGACACAGAAGGCTGTTAACCCTCCCTGAACTTTCCTTCCCTGGGCATATTTTCTTTCCCACCCTTAAATATCATCTGAGAAGATTTGTTTGGACATTTTGATTTTTTTTGTGTTTGTTTGTTTGTTTTTTCCTGGTTTTCTAATTCAGAAGAAGCCTCGTTTCTGAGGACAGGTCCAGCTTGGTCATACCAGAGCCATAAAGATGACAGAGGTGGATTTGAGAGGAGGGTGGGAGGAAGGGGATTTGGGGGCAGGCATCCATACAGTGAACATTGTGGCTCTGCATCACATACCCTCAGGAGCTCTGAGAGTTTCCTTACTACAGGACAACAAATCTCAAGCTGCTGTCAAAGTAACAGAGTGACTTGCTGAAAAGAAGAAAAACTAACTCAGCTGCAGCCCTTAACTAACCCATGGCTGCAAACCTCCATCATTAATCTCCTGTGATTTTTTACTCCTTACGTTAGGAAGAGTCCATTCATTGCTTCTCTCTTCTGACACAGCCACCACCCATTTTACAGGCAGTATATTAGCTTTGAATTGGTCTGATGCATATCTAAGTTGTTCCACCTTGCACTTAGCTTTGAGCTTTGCTGCTTTTATTTCAAAGTTGCAAAAGCAATGGTGTGCTGAAAGCTCTCTCTCTCTCTCTCTCTCTCTCTTTTTTTTTTTTTTAAACTACACTAACTGGCATATTATCACTTCTACCTACAAACTGTCTTCTGCTTTTCCTAGAGAGCTATACTAGCCCATCCTGCCATTGCTAGCTCTGCAAAGAGCAGAGCGTGCATTGGGGAGCACGCGTTGGCTGTGGGGTTGCAAGTGCACTGCCTGGGAGACCAAGCAGGCTGGAATCTACCCCGGTTTTCAGATGTAGAAGGCAGCTGTATTAACCTACATCTCATGAGAGGCCACAGCAGCCATCTCTGTTACATTATTACTATATGACAGAGAACCCAAACCTTGCAACTGGCTTTGTTGGCTCTACTGCTCTCATAAATATTCTTCGTTTGTTTTTCCCACTTTGCATCTCTGGACACATATAAAGGCCTAAGAGTAAAGTAATCTTGTTAGAAGCAAGTGGCACTGCATCTTCTCTACTGGCCTCCGGGTCAGGGACCAATGTTTAACTCCAGACACAATCTGAACCAAACAAGACGGAAGAGAAGCTAGCTCTGAAATAAAACAGAAAGGGGTAAGGGAAAAATAAGGGGAAAATATTTCAAACCTTGACAGATTGATACCTAGCACTATGTCTAAGGCAAAAGTGAGCTTGGGAAAGTGACAGAGCTCAGAAAGTAGGTTATTGAAAATGGCAGGAACTTCCCTCTTTTGGATGGATCCTGTATAAAAAAAATACTTCATTCTCTCCATGGCTATAAAGTGAATCCAGACTAGCTCTGATAATAGATTTCTGTGCTGTAGACATTATGTTTAGCTGGAACAACTCTAATCTCTCTCCTCCTAAATGACAGCACCCAGCGAGATTTAGAAAAGTAAAAGCAAAGATGATAAAAAAATACAGGGGTAGTGTGGGGTGGGAAGAGGAAGAAACTCCAGAAACACTACATTGTCTTTCATTGGCTTGATGTGTCTAAGCACAGGATATCTAATCAGGCAGAGCAGATATAAGTAGTTAGACATAATTATTATTTTCCAGAAGTTCTTAACTGATTTAGAATTTCATTTTGAAACACAATTTTGGTCCTTCTGAGTCCAGAAGCCCAGATTTCAGTGAAAGTCAGCGACACATATTACTATATCCTTTGAAAAGGATGACAGACCTTTTCAGAATGAGGAGTCAATTCTGCCCTGCCCCAGGTAGGAGAATGCTCTGTCATTTGTGAATAAGTGTAGTTCCTTTGAAGCATGCACTGTAAAGGGACACAGCAAGTTCTCTAAGATGCTTTGGGCATTTGCAGACTAACTCCTAGTGACTTTTTGTTGCTGTGTTATTTACCATGTGATTAGTAGGATTTGCAAGGTTTAACTTCCAGGCAGCCTTGGAATTTAAAGTTTTTGCTGCAGTAGAAAATCCATACAGAGTAGCAACAGCCAGCAGCAATGACAACAGAGTCTGGACTATACTAGGTCCAATTTGGTACAGTCATTCTCACTGCTGTCTACTGCTGCAGAATGGCTTTTATTTTTATTCAGTTTTCATACAGAGAAAGGAGTCATGCAGACACACTGTAAGCATTAACACAGAAATGTCACAAAGAAGTGTCTTAGGAATCTTGGTTTCCGCAGGTTTCTTGAAAATGAGCAGATAGATAATGCTCTATTGCTCTGTGAAACTCAGCTTTTATTCTTTTTGATAAACTTGTCAGATGAAAGCCAACAGTTGACTGATTTACTAACCAGTTGCAGACTTTGAATCAGCCACAATACATAACACATCTTGTTCAGCCACCAAGTGGAAAAAAAAGGAAAATAAAAAAAAAAAAAAAAGGATATGGGAAAAGATACTAGGAATAATACTAGAGAGCTACAGGTTTGAGATTAGTGCAGTAGGAGCTCTTTGGCCATAGATAGCCTAGGACAACATAGGAGAAAATGGAGTTAGAGAGATGGTTTGGGAAGATGAAGACAAACTGTATTGCAACATCGACTGTACGGGACAAAAAGAGGGAAAGAAAAGTATGCTACATCAGGGGATCCAGAAATGTAGGAGACAGAAAAAGGAAGGAGGCAGGCTTTCCACCATCTGCCACTCACACGACTGCTATCGCTGGGGTGCTGTACAGTTACCTGATTAAACTCCTGACCTGCGAGTTTAATCCTATGAAGGAAATCAGTTGAGTCCATAACAGATGAGTAGAGGTGTCCTTGAACTCCAGGCATAGACAGTGCTCATATGTATGAATAAAGTCTAAATTTATATTTTTATGTTGAAGATTTTATGCAAATGTTTTATTGTTTTAGTAGAGGCATGATAGACTTTTAATTGGGAAATAGAATGCCTTACTTTGCCATACACAAGGCTCTGGCTGAAGTCAGTTCAAGGCCTTACAGCGATGCAAAGGAAAGTGAATGTCTCTCTGTGTTCAAGAGGCTTGGGCCAAGGTATCCCTGGCAGCAGGGAGGGAAAGGGAAAATGTTTGTGGAGGGGGAATGGTTCATGCTCCATGACACCATGGTTGTGGTTCCATGACTGTGGTTCCATGACTGTGGTTCCTGCTGCTGGCAGACGTATGCGAACTTTAGGGGATGCTGCTGTAGAGAGGCAATCACTCCTGTTCCTGCAGCAGTAGCTTCCCTCCATGCATGCCTACCTCCACTGCAGCTGCAGCAGCAGCCAGGCGTGGATAACACTGTGACGGAGCCCTGCATGATTTGCTGCTTCTTAGCAGCAATCCACCTTGCTTCTGCCAAGAGCCACCTCTGTTTCTCACATATAGGGAGTTTTTATATGAAATTTGTATTTAGTGAGCATTCTGATTTTAGGAAGGGTTATCAGAAGAAAAGATGAGGGAAAACAGGTGAAATAAATAAACAGGAGCCACAGCCTGTCAGTATGCAATGTTTGTATCTCTGGTGAAGCTTGTTTTGTTTCAGTTTGACACATGTAGGCAATTTCAGCTACTCCAGCTGTTCCTTTATTCCCATGTGGGGGATAGAAAAGCCATGGGGTTCACAAGATTGTTCTCCTGTATTTATGGCACAGCAGGCCTACAGAGGGGCAAATGCAGAAGTCTGCTGAACAACCGTGGTTTTCCATTAAGACTCCTTCTTGAAATCCATTGATGTTGCAGGGCTTTGTACCGTTCCCAAACGCAGCCTATAAATTCATTTCCTTTCCTTTCAATTCAGCTATTTCTTCATCTGAAAGAGAAAGAGGGTAAAGTTTAGTGGCAAGAAAGGTAGATCATAAAGTGTAACTGATGGCAGTTTTTAGCCACATCTGCTAGCCTAGTGTGTGCTGATACCCATCTTTACCCACTGGGCATCACTGCATGGCTCAAGTCGTACAGCTGGGTTTGTTCTGTTGATAGCGTGACCGTGAGTCCTGCTTACAAACCGAACCCGCCTGCCTGCCTGCCCGCCTGAGCAAGAGCGGAGTAAGTGGGCACCTGAGCGTGTCCTGCTTCACGCCTTTAGAAGGTGTGACCCACTTGTAAGGCTTCCGCTATGTACGGGGTAGAAAATTAAATCATGAGTGCTTACTATTGTTAGTTTCTTTGACTATCTTAAACACTGTTGCTGATAAAGGATCACGCAGGATAAGGAAACACTATAGGGCATTCTGGGATAAGCGGTGTACTCTATTTAGCTGTGATAATTGCTGTTTGCTAATTGATAAGCCTATTCCTTGTAACAATGGTGCCAGTTAATGGCGGATGTTGTTATCGCAAAGATCTTCCGCTCGTGAATAAAATGAACTAACTAAAGCCCAGTGATTGCCGCCCCTCTGGATTGATTTACTGTCTCTTTTAACAAGATAGCACAACAGGAAGAAGAGAACTTGTTTAATATGTTGTTTTTTTATGATCCTAAAGTGGTCTGAAATCCCTGGAGATAAAGCATTGCATGCCATGGCTTAAATCACCTTAGTGCAGGAAGTTATTGTGCATTATTTTCTGCCTAATGAACGAGACGTAAGATGTGGCTATGTATATTATGTATTACTGTAGTGTTATCATTAAAGGGGAACAGTGTTTGGATATGGGTTTGTAATAGTTTGTGATTTTTTTCTCCCAGCGTTGCTTTTGTAAAAGCAAGCTAAAGGTACCGTGAAAAGCCCAGGTCCACCTGAGGACATGCCACAGTTACTGCTCTGTTGTACACCAGGACCTCTCGGGGTTTCAGATCAATGTTAGGAATCTCAGCCGTACTGGAATAGTTCGCGTGAGGAACTGTGAAAGTCTCGCTTGCAGTCGGGGAAGCCACCAGGAGAGGTCAGTGTCCCACAGAGGGAGACCCGCTCTCCGCGCGCCGCCGCGGAGCGGGTGCCTGTGCGGGCTCCGGGCACCAGCTTCTCCCCGTCAAAATGGATGCACGAAGGCCGCGTGTTTCTTACGTGTTTCTCCCCGTTTCTTTGGAAGCCCGAGAGCTGTGATAACACACGGGCCTCGCCTGGATGAGGCGCCTCGCTTTATCAGCTGGTGCTTTTCCCATAACTCATACCACCCATTGGTGGGATAATGCTCCATCCTGAAACAAACAGACACGTGAATGCTCCCCTGGAGAGCTGGGTTTGAGTCCCTTAGCAGAAAACAGGTCTGACCCCTGGTCTGAGCCCGACTTGTGGGCATCAGCATGGCAGCCTAGGTTTCTGTCCTGGTGTCAGGGTTGTGGTGGAACCCATTCAAAGTCGATACAGAAGAGTCTGCAGCCCTGCCTGGACCTTGTCCACTCCCTGTGACAGCTGCCTTTCAGCTCTGGCCCCACAGCACCATAGTTCATCTGGCCTGGGGGCCCGACAGACCCAGATCCCAGCCCTGTCCCTCCCGGGGGCACCCAGACCCAGGACCTGCAGTGGCACCTGGTGACGGTCAGGCTGTGGCCGACCCTGGTTACCATCCCTAGACCGGTCTGGTCTTGCAGAGAGGGTATTGCACACAATACCCTGTCACTCAAACTTCCCAGCTTTGCTAGGCAAGCGTGATGACATGTGAAAAAATCAGATGGATGAAAAAACTGAAAAGCATCTGGAGAGTCCAGAGGATACGAATGTGGCTGAGAGTGAGCGTATGAAACACACTTAATAAGAGAAATGTTGAAATGAGCCAACAGTGAGGAGAAAGACTGCTGCAAAGGAGGGATTTTTTTCTGTTTTTTTTTTTTTTTTTTTTTTTTTTTTTTCTTCATGGGTCTAATAATAGACTTGAACTGTAGTGAGTGAAAAATAGGGTAGATACTAGAAAAACCTTTTAACAGTAAGCAGAGAGATGTGTTGGAATGTGCTGGGAGGCTGAAATTTGAAAAATTAGATTATGGAAATATCTGATGGGAACTTTTTTTTTCTTTTCTTTTTTTTTTTTTTTTGGTAGTTTTGGCAGTTGGAATGTTTTGGTCTTGCCTTGGCCAGCAGGATGGAGAACATGCCCCCTCAAAGTCCTGTTCAGCCTATTTACAGTCATTCATTGACAAATCTTGAATTACACCTCAGATTTCATTGTTAGAAAGAAATAGTTGTCATTAGTTGTGTTTATCTTATTTTGTCATCGGTGCTTTTGCTTAGGTGGGTTACCCTCTAAGGTTTAAAGTTTTTGAAATATGTAAGTAACATATCTCCTACTTAAATTTGTGGAAATTATTGACCAAACTATCTGTTACTACAGATAATAGGATAGATTTCCATACTTATTTTTAAAGGTTGTCTTTACCATATACATAACTGAGATGACATACAGTCCACCCCCAACACACACACATATAGAACCCAAAAGAGGAAAGCACATAATGAAATAGTGTCCGTGTCAATCCTTTTTATTCTGTAAAGAATGCCTATCTCTTGGCTTAATCTTCCATGACTAAGTTTTGAGTGCACTTACCTTGTACGGATGTCACAGAGCATAGACCTAATACATGCAACTGGCATGACATTCAGTATAGCTCAGCATATGAAGGCTCTGGGTTGCGGTTGTTCATTTTCTGATTATTTTTGCAGTCCTCTTGTGTACAGAAGTTAGTTATACAAGTCCCCTTGTTACTTCCTCTCTAATCAAAAGATGTTTAATTTTAAATCATTTTGTATTAATTATTTAAATTGTACAGGCCTCCTTGCAAATTACTGTGAGCTCCATGGCTGCAATATCCCAGATAAGAAATAGCTGTTTTTCATTTTATTGGGAAAAAAAAAACTCATTCACTATTCACTATTTTAAGTATCATGTATCATTTCAAAAGGAAAAGCAAACAATAATTTCTGTTTTGAAGCTGGTCTTTGATTAAAGATTACTAAGCAACACTAGCCTGATCTTAACCCTACATTCCTATTTGGAAAAGTAATGTCTGCTAATATTCAGTTCAAAACTAGGTTTATGATGGCATCAGAACCATGCATACATGCAGTTAAAATAAACGTCATAAGACAAAAGCTCATATTTGTGACCCTTGCTGTAGAGTTAGGCAATTTCATGATCTTTAGGAAAAAGTTAACTCAAATACATGTTTTATTGAGCATCAGTTTATGGTGCAGCTTTCAGCCTGCCCAATATTGACAGACATTTATTTGATTCAGAGAAAACCAACTATTTCCCTCCATCTGTTTTTTTTTATTATTGTTGTTATCTGCTTCTTCCCATCTCATGCCTTGCAGCTTCCACCATTCTGTTATAGGTGTCAGTCTCACCTGCTGATTTGTCAGGTTTATCTCCAAATTGATGTAAACTGTATGGTGACAGGGTCTTCTAGAATTTGTCCTCACAGAAATACTAATGTGAGAATTACCTAAGTGAACTGTGCTGAAGTAAAGTGAGAATTACAAAGCTGTTCTCCCTGTTTTTTTCCCACAAGAAGCATTCCTTGTCACCCAGATAATGCCGCCTTCAGACACAGCTAGCTAAGCTACCTAAGGCCTAGGTGAATAACCTTAATGGGCATTGTAATTTATCTCCATTAGGATTTGGAAGAGCACCGGTCAACTTCAGTACAGACAGACTTCCAGAGTCTTCCAGAAGGAAACATTTTCCCACAGTTCGTTGGAATCACAGAGCTATTTGTCTTAATAGAGTAGAAGAGCCCCAGAAAACCCGGCAAGTGCTGACTTGGTAACTCAGGTAGCACTTTGTGGGGTAGCTGCCCTCACCAATTACCTAAATGGACTCAGCGAAGACTGCTCACACATAGAGAAAATCCTCCCTGACCCGACTGGTAAGGCCCCAGTTCTCTCATTTAAATTATCCCTTAAGACATACCTTTGGTAAGATACCACTATAAAAATAATTACTGAGAATAAGGAGGTATTCTTATTTTAGCTATATGGAGTATGTTATAAATGTCAATGTGTTTTTTATGACAGAAGCAGTTAATAATGAATTCTCCATAATGTGCTAAATATGGACTGTTAGTGATTTATACAAAATATTTCAATTTGTATAAAATACTTCCAACCAGAAAAATATTTTATAACTATTTTAGAAAATTCTACAGGCATTAGTATAACAGCTCTTTTCAATTTAACAAAGGAAAAAAAAAACAGGCTTGGATTAAGTGCATACAATTTAATTAACTAAATTTCATAAAGCTCTATTTTGATTTTGCTTCTAAAGCTTGCCTGACAGAGGAAAATGTGGGCAGTCTCCCAGATAATAAATAAATACATAATATTTGAAGACTGGGCTCATGCAATCACCAAAGCAGGAATAGCTAAATCAGCAAAGGATATGTCAGCAAACTGCTGGAGGAGAAAAGTGATTCCAGGGCAAACTCCTCTGATTAAAATCCCAGGCTTACATGTTCCACTGCAGAGCAATGTACTCAGGTGCACTCTGCGTTGAGTTGTAGGAGAGAGGAAGAAAGTATTCAGCTATGTGGACTAAGAAACAGCAGGTCTTCTCAATAAATCATATTCTTACATAGAAAACAAATTTTATTTTCTTCTAATCTTATCCTCAGAACAGCTGGGCTATTTTTGCCAACATCTTTTCTGTTAATTTGCATTTAAATCAACCATAAGTATAGATTTAACCAGTTAAAATTGTGCTTGAAAAACTGGAGCTAGAATAACTCTTTTGAGTAAAGATGGAAACAACTGAAAACAGGAATTTAGAAGGGATTTGTGAATAACATTATGGTAAAGATACCATGACTCATTCTACCCATAACAGCATTCTTTTTCCTAGCTTTTTATTAGGCCTGTTTTTCCTTTGCAAATTTTAAACACTGAAATGATAACTGTGAAACAACTTTTGGAATTAATGTAGCAACACTTCCAGGTATAAGTATATAAGGTAGTCTTTTTCTGAAATAGCTATACCAGTATGAAGCTTTTCTATATTAACTGTAAATTGCCCTAGAAAACATGTACTGTTTAAATTATAAGTAAAAGCACTGAATGAATACCATACTAAATATACATTAATTAGAAAGATTGTATTATTTGAATTATATTGAAAGAATTAGGTACTTGCATTTTTCTAGCAGAGAAAAAAGGATCAGCTTCATATTCACATTCCACGATGTTTGTCGAGCTATAGTAACTGTGCTCTGATTGCAGCAAGTGCAAGTGGAGTGCGTTGCATTAAAAGCTATGCCAAGACGTATTACTTCAGATTTACCGTGGACCAAATGCACTCATGTGGATCGTTACATGGCTCAGTTGATCCACAGAAACTTGTTAAGCCATGATAATTCGGTTACAAATTTGAGCTTAAGGGAAAATTTCAGAATACTAATAATGATGCTATGGTTGCCATAGTCTAAGGATACGGTTTGCATTAATACAAGATCGAACAAAAGAGCACCCCCATCTAGAGTAAGCCTACAAGCCCATTTTAAAGGATAAGTACTAAATAGCAATCAAATAAATGAGGCCTCTAAAGAGAAAAAGTGCTGTTTAGCAGACAGCTGATGATCACTCTGAAACACTTTCATGTTCTTTGAGGCACATGTGAACCTCCCATTTTCATCTTCAGTGAAAGATGACTTTTCATTGAGAAAAGTGTTGTCATTGAGGAATACATTTCAGCATATACTTGAATTCTACTGAAAGCATTAGAATTTGAGCATGAGCTTAATTTTTTTCCTTTTTAATTTAGAGGCTGAAAAAAAAGCATACAAATAACCTTCTTTTGAAAGATATCAAAATAGAACTAAAAAAAAAAAAAACTGAGACACTGGAAATGGAGAAAGTGTCTGGATTTTTATGTTTCAGAATAGAAGGCATAGTACAGACAAAGATTGGAATTATACAGATTAAATATGAAATAGTTTGTTTGTTTTAATGATTTGATTTTGCAGTTAGTTTACTCTTTCTGATACTTACTGTATTTGGAGCTGTGTTATAAACCATGGCTGAATTAATCCAATAAAATATTTAATTTTCGATTGGATGTGCTGAGGGAAGTGCAGTTATGCAAGTACTCTAAGAAACTTACTTTTCCTATTGAACTTTGCATATAAATTATCTAGTCTACTTTGAACTATATAAGTAGACATGGGAAATGCACTATGAACTCCAAGAGACTACTTATTCTTCTTGCTAAAGCTATAATGTACTAGGATGTGTTCAAATGTAGGATGAACATTTTTGGTCAATTACACTGAATTTATTAGATTAGATATGCACAGGAACTGGATAATAGTATAGTCATATGCCAATGGAGTTTTACCATCTGTTATTTGCCTTTAGCAATGTACCAGTTCTTACCATGGACAACAAAAGGATATAGTGAAAAAGTAAATGGGACATATGCTTTTAAATTCTCAGCTGGGTACATGATTCACAATTATCAAATTACAATTGTATCATTTAGTAGGAAAACTGAATTCTTTTCCAATATTTTACAGTTGAAAAGATTTGCTAGCAGGGTCTTATTAATTGCATTTAATAATCTTTTGTAAGAAATCTGAGCAAAATGGGCTAAAGGCTATTGAGCCTAAGGTTTAAGAATACGGATCTAGATAAAGCTGTTTTGACAGCAGCAGAATTGTCCAGAATTCATTTTAGCTTTGCCGAAATCCATGTGTAAACACTGACATATTTGTATTAAAGTGAGAATTGATCTGTGCATAAGTATTAGCCCCCTGAAACAGATCTGAGGAAACGACATAATTGACACAAGGCTCTAAAGTGGCAGAAGCTAGACGCCTAAATCTGAAACTGAGCTACTCAAACCCTCTATCCAGAAATCTCCTTCAGCTATTGCTGATTGGGAGACCACTGCTGTCCTGGGCTAAGTGTGGTCTTGGTTCCCAAGAAACTGAGTGCTACCTCTCTGCAAGGCACCCTTTTCCTCACAAAAGGTACAAGTTAGCCTGACGCCAAATACACCACAAAACCTTGTCTTCTCTTGGGAAACAATGGAGAAATGTCTCTTCTTGCTTTATTACTTTCTGGCAATCTGTAGTTAAGATCCAAAACCACATTATGAATTCTCTAGACCACGACCTTCTACGTAATTTAGTTGGAAGAGCCACACAATGAATTTCTGGTAAAAAATCTTTTGCACTTCTTTAGGAATAGTCTTGAACTCCTCCTGCCCAACCTGGGCAAGAAAGAGGCTGCCTCACTGGCAGTCTGAGCTAGGTTTACATAGAGCATACGACTGACAATCTGTTTGTGTATGGGGAGGTATATAGACCTTCAACATCATGGACTTTCTTTCTTGCAAGTTGCTTTGAAAGATCAAATAAAGGGGTTAGAGGCTCTAGACAGGAGGAGTAAAATGACTTTTTTTTCCCTTTTTTAATGAATCATATATGTGGATATATGTGTTGGAAACACAAAATATTTTTTATTGCTTTTGTAACCTAAGTAAAATAAATTTGACTCCTCTGATCTCAGGTATTCTTCCTTGCTGCATCTGTGATGGTACTCACAAAGCTTGTTTTACAAAATCCGGTCTGTTCTGAGTAATGCTGTGTTACCTGTGACACAGCAAAGTAAATATGGCTTTGTTACTGCGCTTGCTTAGTCTGCATCTGCTTAGGAGACTGACTTCCTAGGGACATTTATATTATATTTTCTTCCTGCTTGTCTAGCACCTTACTGGTAAGGTTAGAGAGGCATTTACGAAACATACTTTTACATCTTCTTTTAAAACCGAGTAAACAATTGGATAACAAATTTCTGGGGTTTTTGTTTTGCATTACATTTGTTATTTAATTTTCTACTGTCACCACCTCAAGAGTTTATAGAACAGATTATCAAACTTAATCTATCTATTGAATGCTCTTTTTTTCTAATTCCCTTTTCTAAATTTCTTTAATATATTGCTTTAAAAGTAGACAGATTCTAAAATTTTAATAATAACAGATGGAGTAGCCTCCATCTTATCCTTTAAAACCATTCTTGTAGAAAATAAAGATAAGAAACATTATTTTAGCAAAATAAATAGGCTTAACTGGAGAAAACAAATTCGATTTAAAGTATTTTGAAAATGTATTTGACAAATGGAATGAATTATATTTTGTATTTACAATGCTTTTAACTTGATAACCTCAAACCAGTCTGCAAGCTCAGATAAATTAATTCTTGAAAAAGTGAATCATATAAGAATTAAATCTCAGCTCATATATTTGTGTGTGTGCATGAAATATTGAATCTATTTCACATGTAATTGTACTTTTCCTTCAGTTTTTCCTAATTTTGATCACATTATTCTAGCATAATTTAAGGATGAAGATTTGTTTGCCATTTTATCAATGCTATGGGAAGTTCCCAAGTTGCCCAAAACATAATTTCTTCCTTTTGACCCTACTAGCATGTATACTGAAAGTCCTGTAAGATTTGATTCTTTTTAACATTAAAAAGACATAGATGCAGAGACTTACTGACTCAAGATTCCATTTTATCTTTTTTTTTTGTTACAGAAATAAACTTTTGGTGATCATACTTTCAGTTTGTATGTATCTCTACTTAGGTGTTTTCCTCGTCCTTAATAGCTCAGGACATGCTGGTTATGGCTTGTTGAACTTCACAGGTATATGCAGAGCCTTAAAACTTATTAAATTTCCTTAGAGTATCATTAGAACATAGACTCCAATAATTACCTTCTAAAAGTGTTGCATGAGTCAGAACGCACCTGAGTTTACCTGGGAAAGGTGAGAAGAAGAAGAAAGACCAAGAGCAGGACCTTACAACAGCAGGAAAAGGAGCAAAGTCAATCACACATGACATGAACATTCAGGTTTCCCTAGTTCTGGTGCTTTTTTGAATGACTTTTAGGTGGACACTTCCTAGAGACTAGTATCTATCAAACAGGATTAAAAGCTGCATTTTGTGGTCAGCCTTTGTTTAGCTGCTGATTGGACATTACAGTCAATGCTTATATTTCTAGGACTATAAACTCAATTATGACACTTCTTTTCTATGTCATTGCATCCTGAATTTCTCTGAGTGTTACTTTATCCTTGCACAAAACTGACGATAAAAAGGCTTGTAAGAGGTGAAGTGTAAATTCCCTTGACTAATCTAGCTGATAATACTTTGGGTTTATGTCCTTGAACTTGCTCGCATTGTGGACTAGGAACAACAGAAGATATTCTATTGTGTGTGTTCATATGCTGTTAAATCAATATGCTGCTGGAGGGAAATCTTCCACATCATTTATAAATAATGGTGTGAGTTCTGCTCTCAGCAGCACTGGTGTACATGCAAAGTGCCTCCATTGACTTCTGCAGTATTATGCATTTTGCTGCATGACTAATTTAATCCTCTTTTCCTCATTTAACCATCCACTCTGAGAATTTATGCCCTAACCAGAGATGTAACTGTTGCAAAGAACTGCCACCTCAGATCAGCCCTTCTAAAGAATCTGTGAACTAAAATATATAAAATGTAAATGGAGAAGCAGAAGAAAAGATGACAAATCAGGAAGACATAATATCAGATAGCTTCTGAACCATAAGAGCCAGAGGAAACTGTCTAGGAAAGTATGGTCTCTGGTGATACAAAATGTTTATTTGCGCTCTTCGTGTTTCATAATACATTAGATTTCAAATCTGTTATTGTTCTCCTTCCCTAGCTTTGCCTTTTGGTATTCAGCTTTAAAAATGTCAAGTCTTGGGCTTTACACATATGTAACTTTCTGACCCCAAACTTTATTATTATAGCAAATGATGGCCTACTGCTGAACTCTCCTGAAAGGTCTTAATATAGCTGATGCAAGAAATGAGCTATCTTGAAAGTATACATGTCTTTGAATGGGTGTGGGCACGTGTTTTGAAATCTTATTTCACCAGTAAATACAAGTATGGGTGTTAATTAGTGAAAAATCCCAGTCAGAATAATGAGCAAATTAACAATATCTGGGATAAAAATTGTCAGATTTCTGACTATTGTCAAATTGGTCAAATCTGGAGAAATCCTGTGTGAATTTCAATTGCAAGTTACTTCCACATTTTTATCAATTTTTATGGCATGGTGTAGAAACTGCACTGAGGATGTCTAAATGTCACTCAAGAATTTTTTACCTTTTTCTAATACAACCAAACTGTTAGCCTTTTGATAAATGGGAATTATTTGGATTCTGAAACTCCTTTGTCTTTGAACAAAGATGTTTTAATTGGTGTGTAGCAACTGGCTCTTTGACAATATCTGAATGAACACCATTTCCCTATAGCAAGTCCTTTTGCAACTGAAGTTAATTAGGCAGAGTAAAGAGTAAGCTTCCTTATTGATCACATAGCCAAATAAACCACAAAAGAAGAACTTTGAAACATCACCAGTAGCAACCCGCCCTTCTACATTCTCTTCTGACATTAAAAGACTATTTTGCAGTGCTAAGAAAAATAACATGTAACCTTATGTGTCATAATATCACCTTTGCAGTATTTGTCTCAATGTACATAAAACTTAAGAGCGTAAAATCTCCATGTATTAAACAGTGGCGTGTGCCTATTCATGTAAAATTATAACCCAATAACACTACTCAGCTAAGGCAATAATTGGAGACTTTAGGAGGCTCCAGTTGAAGCAGGAGCTGCCTAACTCTCCAACCTGTGCATGTAAAACATGCAGAAGCCAAGACTATGCATCCACAGGAATGCATGTAGGAAGCAAAACAGCACAAGTAATTGTAGAGAAATAACTGCCAGTCCCTGAATACTGCTGTTCAACATGGTCAGCAGAATGGATATGGAAAAGTCTTGTGGGGAATGGTCAGCCCTAACTCCTGCATACAGGACAGGAAGCAGAAAGGCAGTGCCCAGAACGCTGACCTGCTGCACCTTTTACTTGTGGGAATTTTCCTGTTTCGCTCCTTGAGATCTTACGCCCTAAAGAGACTCTGTGCTCGCCCCCCTCCAGTGGCTGGGCATAACTTTTTCTGTTCTTCCTAACTTCTGTTGTCATTCTTACTGACTAGATATTGGAATGTCCACATTTTTTCCTTTGATGTGCACTTTCCAGTAGTTACAAATATACAGTTCAAAGAGTTTACATATCTATATGTTTATGCATTTATAAAATAAAGTCAATTTATCTAGAACTACTTGTTCATTCAAAAACATTTTTTCTCTTAATAGACATCCTGAGGATGTGGACCGTATGCAGAAATGTCCATATTCCTCTTAATTTGCTTTCTGTTTTCTAATTTCTTTGTTGCAATTACTGTGTTGGGCTTGTAGGGCCAACATGAGTAATAGAGTAGAATGCCGCTCTGCTATTTTTCATCCCCAGTTTATGACTCATAAAGGTTGTCTGGGAAAGTTTGTACACATGAAAAATCTCTACTAAACATAATGACCTTATTATCGGTCGTACAAATCAAGGAAGTTCTTGCTGGGTTAGGATGAATAACAAAGGGTTAAGAGGTATATTTAGAAAGTAAATGCTTATGTAAGGCGCGTTAGCTAGTTTCACAAGCAACAGAGCAGAGGAGCTAGTGAAAGAACCAGTTCTTGTAGAACTCCACCCATGAGACTCTGACGAAGGCAGTAAACAAGCAGTAACATAGGATGAACCAGTTAAATGAAATGAAGGCATACACACCCCGGCTTGGGTTACTTTCAGCACTTACATATTAACCAAAATTGTTAAATGGACTTATAAATCTATCTAACAAGCACATTTCATATTTCACTTGAAAAAATAAAGAAATATTTTCTACTCTAGCAATTTACCAAACACTGAGGGACATGGATGCATAGGTGCATTCACATCTTTTAAGCTGAGAGAAAGAGCTCATACAATAGGAAGGAAGGAATGGGGAGGAGGAGAGTTTTGGAACTTTTTGTTTGTTTGGTTGTTTTTTTGGTGGAGTTTTTTGTGTCTTTTTTTTTTTCTCACTTAAGACACCCTCCTCCTCTCTCTCCCTTTTCTGTTTTCTTCCTATGCATTTTGTTTAGTGTTTTCTCTTTATTTCTCCACATTCTACTTATTTCTACTCTTCCTTTCAGCTGAGGTTCTGGGCTGTGTGATACAAAAAGAAATCCTGGGCTTTGCTCCTGCTATCTGGTGCTAATGATGCTGTAAAGAGCAAATGCTTGGAGTTCCTGTTGTTGCAAACAGCCCTGCACTGCTGAGTGGAACAGGCTGATAGGAGAGGCAGCTCCTCTGCTGTTGCTTATTATAGCTGAATCGCAAAAGACTAAACCTGATTGGCAAAGCCAAATAAAGCTGCTCCCGCTGACAGTAAGAGGCCAAAATTTGCTTGTAAAGACAAACCTTTAATGACAGTCTGTAAACATGGTTATCATAGCTAATATATGGTAAATAATGCACGGCAGGTAGCCACATGTTGCCATTGATGGCAGGTAGAAGCTGCATTTATTAACCTTCAAGTTACACCACTGACCTACTTTTTCTTAGGTGTCAGAAGGAAGAACAGAGAGCTGTATATAATGTAACTAGATGCCTTAGTTAACACTGCGGTAGATATTCTGGTCCATTTTCCTGTAACACATGTTGGGGTATTTACACTATGTGTTTGCGACAGATTATTTTATTTTCAGTCCATGAAGATTTACAAAAGCCCATACAGCCAGAGGTGATCATTGTCTTTAATAATTAATTGTTGATGTAGGAGCATCATTGTTTTCCTTGACTAGAAAAAACCTAAAATCTCAGACAGAGCCATGCTTCATTATCAGCTGCAAAGGAAAACAGCAGCGTTGTTAGTCTATGGATTGCACCTTATCAATGGCTGAACTGGAAGCCTCGGGCTGCGCCTGTGTGAGCAAGGGGAGCGGGTGGGGGAAGGACTTGCCTGAAGTTCTTTCATTTCAGGCCGTGTCATTTGTTTTCCTAGAAGACGATAGTGTTCTGGCAGGCTGCTGCAGTTTTTGTCTGGTCAGCTTTATCTCTGGATACAGAGGTACATCTACTGTTGACTTCTCACTTGTTGAGTAGCTCGTTTTTTTTACGTGCAAAAGAAGTCTAGGAAAAAAAAATGGAAATAACTTAGTAACTTCAAATAATCAACATGCCATTCCAGTGATATCTCTTAAATATTTTATTTTCCTTCTGTTCTTCTTCTCCACCAAGCTGCTTGTAGCCTTTTCGGTCTGCTGTTTTTTGTCTGAATTGTGCATAATGAAATGTGACTGAGGGTTCATTTTGCTAATCATTCCTCCTTTGACCAAAAAGTGCTTTACAGGGCATACATCTAGCTTGGTGGTATCGGGTTTCATTGTGAAAGTGCTACATTCCTGTCTCGCCTGCATTTTTCTTTGTGTTTGATTTCTATGGTAGAATAAATAGAATACTTAGACTAAATCCAATGCGTAGAGAAAAAAAAAATACAAAGATAATAAAAAACAAAATTTAGCCAAAGATATTTTCCATGCTTAATTCCCATTTTTCACCTATTGTATTACTTTAATTTGTTTTTGTATTTGCGCTGCTGACATTTTTCTACCTTTGATTTACTTCATAATGATTCTAATTCTTGACTTCAGTTTTTAGTGGAGGTCTAAAACATTAGGTTTCTGAAGGTTACAGAAATATATATTTTTTTAAAAGTTACATTGAAAGATAGCTGTAACTTTCAACTTTTGGTAGTTCATTACAGAACTAGCTCATACTGGCAATGTTGTGTTGAGCAATTTCAGGAACTTAAAAGTACTCTGGGTTGTTGTATGTATTATAATTATTCATTTTTGTTTCTTTTATGATGCTAAGGCTTAAATTTTTAAATATATCTTTTAAATGTTCATTTTTTCCCATCTTTAATCTTGTCTGTAACAGTCCAATTGTCTTATATGGAAAGTTTTTTTTTTTTTAACACAGGCAATAGAGTAGCAGCATTTGTCAGTGTAGCCTTTTACGTGAATGAAGTTACAGGGGTGCAAAATAGTGCAGCTGAAGTAGGATGACATTTTAAATGATAAGTAGTTCTTACAAAAACCAGTCTTGAAAACAGTATTTGCTGTGAACTCCAAAAGTATAATTGAAAACCTAAAGAGCCTTTTCTGTAAACAGTGTATTTCTAATCCAAGGAAACAATCACATTAAAAAAAAAAAAAAATTTGGTCATGTTAATGAAGTAACAGCAATAATTCATTAGAATATCCCTTTGATTTAAAAGTCACATTGCCACTTGAGCATCACTGCAATTTGAGTCATATATCAGAGAACTACTTTACTTTGCATGCAATGAAATACCTGTGTGAACTTTTTTTTTAAAGGTGGGTTTCTTTTAGCTTTTTAAAAAGCTTCTCTTTTTGTTTACTGTCTTTTAATATATCTTTTTTTTTCTGTTTCTGTATTTTATTCTGCCATTAAATAGCTTCATTTACATGAGAACTAGAATCAAGAGCTTCAAGAAAAGGAGGTCTTTCAATGAATTAATTTGAATATTTACATATTTCTTTAAAAAGGTTTGCATATCTAAATATCCCTCCTAATCTTTAAAAACTGAAGTTGGCATCTGTGTTGGCTTGAATTTAAATGGTCCCTGCAGGCTCTTTAACTCAAAGAGTTATTTATTTTATTCATTGGTTTGTTTCTTATTTTTTCCCTGTAGGGTAATTCCAAACCTAGCTCTTATATTTGTTTACTTGCCTCACTATGTTAAAAGATTATGTCTTCACTAGCGCTTATGAATTTATTAGCGTTTAAAGTGCGCTTAAATTGTTGAACTCAGTCCAGTTTGCCTTTATCACCCTATTTTACCTGCAGCATTTTTTGCTTTGATTTTCCCTATGTATCCCTAACAATAAGCTAGCTGAATATAGAAAAGTACCCAGTTAGCTGAGCAGAGGATGTAGGGAAATGTCAAATATATTCTAGCTTTTTTTGCTCCTATTAATATATCTTTCATTTGTATTGCCTGGAGTGAACATTTTCAAACAGAAGAGAGAATTGCATACCTTACTTCAGCATCTATTAAGATGTCACTGACACTTTCTTAACATGGATAAACTCAGACAGTTCGGAGAGTATTTATTGCCATCTTCATTGTAATTTACCCTGTGCTCAGGCCAACAGACTCTGTGTCAGTGCAACTAAACATTTCATTATATTCACTAACGTGGCCCATTTAAAAAGTGTCTCATCCTTCTTACCTGTTTGTTCCTGACCCTGTCCCTGCAGTTCAACATGCAGTTGTGCTGATGCATTTTTTTTTATTATTATTATTTCTCTTTTGTATTGGAATTTCCTGAAATGACTGGAGCTGGAGACAAGGGAAACACGGTGCAGGTTAAAGGTCTGAGGAGCAGAGAATGTTCAATTATCACTGCTGAACTGCACCTTTGCCTGTCAAAAGTCAATAGCCTAACCTCAGGATAGCGCAATCTCCTCTAAAATGTCTCTTTGAATCCTATGCCATTCCATATTATGGGCAGAGAGAGAGAGAGAGAATGATATTGTAGTGTGAGGGATAGGAAAATCATTGGATATTTCAGAAATTCAGAAATTCTGCTCTGAATCAGCAGAATTTGTGAGTTCCCTCCCACCTAGATCATGAATTAAACAGTGGGACAAAAGCTCAAACATCTCTCTCCATCTAGGAAAATCAGACAAGGTCACAGTGTGCTTTCAGTATATTTAAAACACATGTCAAAATATCCTGTTTCCAACCTGATCAGCCTTTTTTTTTTTTTGTTTGTAACATTGTTCTGCCCTGCTCTTCTCTAAGGTAAATCATCACACTATAATCACAACAAAAATGTAAAGAGATAAAGCAGATACACAGTTGAAACATAAAGACCAATAATTGTCAAGATCATTCTCTTCTCTGTCAAGAAAAAAAATACATATACAGCATTTTCAGGATTATTTCAGGATTATTTTTTGGAAATATGAATCTATGATGTGATACTGAAGAAGAAAAGAATTGGGGAAAAAAATCAGGTTATACTGGTGCTAACATGGTGAGACTTGAAATATTTCTTGAAGACTGAGTCTTGAACTAGGTTCTGAGAAAAATGTTTCTTTTGCATAAAGGTAGTAGGTTCCTGTCAATGGTAGAGGAGCTTATAAAGTTCAAGGATAGTAGCTGCTGCCTGCTGGGACATACAGATACTGTAACATTTGTCATACCCCACTCAGTTCATATTAGTACGCCAGCAAGGGAAAAAAAAAGAGAACATAGAAGGCACAAAGATACCTGAACACTAACTGATGAAGGGAAGTCTGTGCAGTCTTTAATTTAAGTCATGAAGCAAAATATAAAAGTACATTGATGAAATGACAAGATTGTTTTGACTATCTGAAAAGATACTAGTCACAGGTTCTGAAAGTCACACACTTGTAGAGGAAGACAGATTTTAACAGAACAAAACTTAAAGCATCTGGGAAAAAAAAAAAAAAAAAAAAAAAAAAAAACCAACCAACATAACCAACATCATGAAGCAGAGGTCACACACAGCCTTTTTTTCTGTCCTTAAGGGCACCATGGAATTCTCCGTCCCCTGAGGTACACCTGAAGATCAGTTTATCCTCTGTCTTTAACTAGTGGTGAATTTTATCTGCATTTTAAGTAACTGTTGTGTAACATCATGGAAAGCTGTTCTTAAATTACTAAGTGTTTGCCTCCTGTTATGGCACGGTGATGTAGATATGCTTAGGTGCTGCAATTGCTGCTTCTTCTCCAATTCAGAAGATACAATCTTGCTTTCTAAATTCTAGTATAAACGCATCTTTCTTCCAGGTTTATCACTTTGATCATGCCACCTCTGCCTTTGGGTCTCTTTCCTTTCCTCTTTTCATCACATCATAAATACTACTCATTTTAGCCCTTTGTTTGTTTAGATAAACTCTATCTGTAGTTTCCTACGTCCTATCAATAGTCAAGGTCACTAGTTTAATTTAATCTACATATTACTTAAAGTCTGTCTGTCCCAGGAAATATAAATAGTTCCCTGATAAGTGGACAGTTAGGTGTTACTACTTGTATCATAATCATCACCTTCTGTCCGTTTCACACTTAGAAGACAGGCATTTGGCATCTTTCCTCACTAAACTTCTTTTAGCCCTTTTGCATACACTGGCTAAATTAAAAGTCTGTGTCTCTGTTTATTTTATTTGGTTTACAAAGACGGTCAAGTAACATTTAATATTAAGTATATTTGTAGTGGGAAGTGTACTCCCTATAGTTTCAGTCAAGAAAACAAATTGTTTTTATCTTGTGATTTGTCCACACTGCTTAGGGTAGTAGGTATTACATATTTAGCTGCAGACCAACTAGAGCGAATGACATACATCTCCTAAATTAATTGAACAGAATATTCATAATGTATCCAGACCCAATTCCTACACTAAGATACCACCAACACTCTGTCAGAAGATAGTTAAGGCAACAAAAGCATTCTCATTCCTTTCCTTTTTCTTCTGTTCACTTCAGTTCATCTTCAATCTATTAACTTAAGGTCCTTGATGTAATGGATGTCCTAATAGTAAACTGGAGAAACTGAGGTGTGGCTATTTTGGCTGCTTCTGCTACTGGAGTAGTAATCTCTGACAAAGAGACAAGACAAACATTTAGAATAGTAACATTAAAAATCAATGCAGAAAAATGTGTCAGGAGGCTACAGACACAACTATTATGAGGTAAAGTCACACTGAAGATCAAGCATGTTTTCATATGTGCTTACACTGCCAGGTCAATCATCGTCAAAGTAATTTTACTTTGTGGTACTATTTAAATACTTTATCTTCACTGAAAACATATTTGAAATAGCTGGGTTCATTACTGCAATGTAACTGCACATAGAAGCAATAAAAAGAAACAAACTCTAGCTTTAGAGAACACAGTAGACATTTAGTTCAAGGACCAACTTTTTGTTATGCATCTTTAGAGTAATTAGCAAAATAGAGGCCTGATTCATAACAGGCGCTTTAGATACTGCTGCAACACAAAAAGTCAGTAGTAAGTGCAGTTTTGACAGTGTTTTAAAAGCACATCTGGCTGAAATGACAGACATTTTAGCTGAAGTAATCATCCCAGCCCCTTGCCATCCTTACCTTTCAGCAAAAGTGATTATCCTACAAGTAAGATGACTACATTTAACAATGATGATGCCACATAAATATGTATTTTGATCCCAATATGCACATTCATAACCTCTGATGATTCAGGAACTGCCACAAAAAGGGTTATGCTGGCAACTTATTACGCCTTTCCAGTACTCTACGCTCTCAGGAAGCCACACCTTACAAAGGGAGATACTGACCTCTTTGAATTCAGCGGGAAATTGCTGTTCAGTCCAGTGGTGCCAGAATTTCACTTGCAGCCTTTACTTGGGTACAACAGAAATAGCTTTCATTAATTTGTGCCATCTAAAGAAGAAATTTTCCAGGACGTTTGAGCTCATCTACAACCTTGCTGCTGCTGAAAATTCCAAAGCTGGTCCCCAGTCTTGCCTATTCCGGCTTCAAGCTTTCCTATGTGAGCTGTGAGATTTGATTTGCCTGATCCCTTCTGCTCAGTCATTGCGATGCAATGAACACATTCACAAGCACAAAGGAGTAGCACAGGAGCAGTGTTGAGCAGCGCTGAGTGGGGGAAGGGAAGAGCCAGGACTGCTGCTTTTGATGTCACCACAGGGCAAGCATTAGACCACCCTGTAATGTAAAGAGATTCCTGAAATTTTAGTGCATTAAAACATGATATGAAATGGTGTCATTATCACACCTATAACACTTCTTACATTTGTAAGATTTCCTATATGAGGAAGAAGGACACATTATTTAATCAAATATAAATTACAGACCCTATCTTTTCACATAAAGACCTTTCGCTTTTCTGATAAGCAAATATTTTATTATACAGCAATTCAGATGAAACAACTGAGGAAAAGACAAATGAAGCAAATTGCCCAGAGATTTCAACAAACAGGAAATCAAGAAATCTGACTGTCTTGCCTCCCACTCTCCTCTCCACGTCATGCCATTTGTTTTTGAACTCCTGAATGCATTTTTCTCATCCTCCTGCAGCATTTCAGTAATTGATGAAGGATTAAAATATAATTCAGGATGACATTCAGCACTGGAATCTGCCTTAACAAGAGGCAATGAGTTTGAACTATGGAGGAAAGCGGAGGGAAATGCTTTCAGAAAAAAAAAAAGAAGTTATAGAATTTGAAAACTAATTTAATTTCCTTGTAGAGGGCTGCTTGCAGAATGTACCCAAAAAATCACAATTCTGCAGTAACAGTCATTTTACATAAGCAACCACATTATCATAGCTTGGCCCCAGGCTAACAGTGCTAGACTTCCAGTTAGGGTCTACTTCTACTAGACAAACGCTTTTCACTTTCTCTGTGGGTGGTCATTTAAAACAATAAACAGATATGTAAGGCACTACAAATATTCTTATCAGTAAAAATTAGTATTCTTTACACTGTCAGCAGTTTTTCTCCAGAGCTAAAATAATTACAAGGTACTATCGAAACTGGCCCAACCTGTTGACACAGTATGGAAAATTACGTAACACCACCTATTCAAAACAAAACAAAATACCATTTTTTTTAAAGTCAGACTTTAAAGATTTTAAATGCGTGACTTTTACTGATCCAGCAAGGTGAAAAATGTATCCAAGTCAGCTTAGAATGAGAAGTGGAACCCTACCTTGTGATTGGAAATTACTTAGGTAAAATACATAGGGAAGGAACAAAAGAATCACAGCCTAAAACAAATGCAGATTAGAAAAGACTCCTTTGAGCCAACAACATCCAATGCTATCATAAGCAGTCACGTCATATACCACCATTCAGAAATTTAAGTTCTGTATTTGAAGTTGTTAGGTCTTTTCTGTTTGGCTTTCGTGTGAGAAGGCTCTTCCAGAACTTCTATCTTGGATAACTAGAAATTTTCCTCTAGGAAGAAAGGCAGGTTCCCTAGGCCAAAGTCTGCTGTAGCCAGCAGGTGTGGCTGTAACGAGGGAGCAGTCTAGGGCAAAGTGTGATTTATGTTCCTCTTCTGTGCAGCTGGCAGCCTCAGCACATGGGCAGGCTGAGTGCCTGGTATGTTGCTCACTGGTTGGGAGGTCTGGTTGTGCCTCATGCTGAGGCTGATCTAAGGGAAAACCCCTGCCAAAAGAGGAGGAACCCTTTCTCCAAACCCAGGACTCATGCACTACTGGTTTCTATTGACACATCTAGTGATCATGTGGGTTTGTATGGCTCTGCCAGGAAGAAAGAACTTATTTTCCTTTGGAGGATCAACTTGATAATACATTAGCTAGCTGAACATGTTCTGAGGGTATGTGATCACTAGATAACATAAGGGACTTAGAAGATAATGGAAGGGAAATGGAAGAAATATATACTATTCTGATAGCAGCTTGCTATTCAGTCAGTGAAATCAGAACCTCTTTGATACACAATGTAATTTAGAAGAGGGTTCTCTAAAATAACAGGGTTCTCAAAGCAGCAATTTTCAGCATTCTCAAACTCCTAGGAATTACTTCACAAATTTTAAGGCTGTTAAAGCATACCATGGCTACACGTCTGCCTAAGAAAAAGAGGTATTCAAACAACGAATTTAAGAAAGGGAGTCTGAAGACCCAAAGCTAGATAGATAGAGGAGGCAGGAATGTGTGGAAGTGATGGTGATAAGACACAGGTAGTATCCATCTCAAAAAGGGCTGGGAAAAGCTGTTATGTATACTATCAAAGAGAAACTTATAAGAAAGTTTCTTCTCCTCACATCCTTGCATCTTGAAATTGCATCAAAAATTGTGGATCTTCATAAAAAGATAAACTTAGAATTATTTTTACTTGCCTTCTGTTTTTTTAAGATCTCTGTAGTTCTTCACAGAGTACCAGCTGTAAATGATTTTTCATATTTTTTCTTTTTCTAATAAAAATTAACACTTCTCATGATTGTGGAAGCTGATGCCTTAAAAGAAAGAAAAATACCAAACAGCACAGGACTTCAAACAAATTAGAGATAATTGCCATTCTTTAATGATATCTTTTATATGGATGGTAAGTATTAGATGGTAGATACTGCAAAAAACTTTATAATTGTCACCCACAATGTACAGATCCTCAACTTCATTTAACAGTTTAGTTGGAATCAGTGGTACTTAACAATGAACTTAAGGAGCAGGGCTAAATACTACTCCAGTTACCCTGAAACACCTGAAAATCTGATGACAAGTAGATTTTATAGCCGTGAGCTAAGAAATCAGACTTCTCTACAGCGAAAAGGAGTACAAGACACCAACACAAGAATAATTTCAGGAAGCAGACAGATAAGCACAGAGTATATCACACTAATGAAGAGTGAAAGATAAAGTGTGGGGCAACAAGTAAAGTTATTAGACACCTAAGTAAGTGACGCAGTATACCTGCTGATGGATCTGAAATGGCACCTACCTGTTCTTGAGGTCTTAAGCTGTGAACACCCTCCTTATATCTGCATTAAAGACCAGTTAGTTACTACAGGTTTGTTTTCCCATCCTATACTTGCACTCCCTGACTTTTGTCCTATTTCTTTATTCCTCCCACTACCTTTCGTACCAACATCCTGTTCTTCCACCCACAGTTGGCTTGTGCCAACAGACCTTTTGGCATGTGAGCTTGAAGGCCACAAATGTTAGGAGTGACCTGAGCATGCCTGTGGGATCTGGTCTCACTGGTAGAAAAAGCAAATGAATGCCAAATTAAGTGAGAAACATTCAGTTAGCTCCTGCTTTATGCACCTTCCTACTTTTCCTCTGGCTAATTGTTGTATCACACACAAAACATACTGCACAGCAGGCCTTGGGCATACTACTTAACACAAGCTCAATATGAAAAGGCAATTTTTACTAATTACAAAAGATGTTGCTTCTGAGCTTCTGGGATATCATTTCAGGGAAGGGTTTTAAGCTAGTAGGGATTTTAAGCAATGTCAACCAGGAGAAGCTGTGCTGCATAGCAGGACGCTGACAGCGGAGTAGCAGTTTCGAAAATGTCACTAGTCATAGATACTATTAGTGGGAAATACTGCTAGTGGCAGATACAGATACCAAAGAAGCTAGTAAATACTAAAGGCACTATTCATAAAATGCCTTGCCCAAACCAAATAATCTGAAATTCATGATATAGTCCAAGCAGCCATCAGCTAGTAGTTCTGGGGTATCAAACCTGGCCTGAGTTAATTTGGGGATTAGGTGTGAAATGTCTGATCATGGAAAACTCAGCTTAGAGCAACTCCAGCAGGCACATGCAATCCAATTCCAGCATAACCTATACTAATCCAGAGAGGAGGCACACAAGGCGTGCAACCGGATGGATGTGAAGGTTGAGATCCTTCCACTAAGAGCTAATTCTAATCATAGATGGGACAGCAGCATTTCCTTGCCCGTGTAATTGTGCTTGCTTCAACAGAACCGCCCCATTATAAGGCATAAATCTACTCTTAAAGAAAAAAAAAAAAAAAAAAAAAAAAAGACATGAGGCAGCTGAGCATATCTAGTTACTTGCAAGGGCCAGCAAGGATGGGTCTGTCCTCCTGTTCTTTTCTCACATCTTATTCTCTTCCTATATGCTTGTGCTGCTTCTATGGTTACCTTTATCTGCACTATTCTGCAAATAAAACTATTCTGCTGGTAAATCAGATAAATGGGTGGAAGGGGAGAAGAATTTTCTGTTAATTTTTGTGAGCTAAATTAATTCACTAAATTGTCAGAAGACTATGAAAACTGGCATATGGGAAAGTCTGCAACAGTGAAAACAGATGGGTGCAGGATCACATGAAATTGATTGTGAAATTTTATTGCTAAGTAATGTGGGCATCAGCAAATTTCACAGCTGAAATTCAATGCAAAGAAAGATCCAGAGAGAGGAGAAAAAAGAATGTGAAGGTGACCTCTTCCTTTTGAAGACAGCAATCTTTGGATCAGATCAGTTGCTAAAGAAGCAATTTCTCTTCACTTCAAGAAATCACTAATCTAGTGATCACTAGTCTACTTTTTCTCCAGTGTAAAGGAAGTTTTCCTCAATCAAGGCAGATCTGTGGTAAATATTAGCTCCGAAAAAAATACTTTGTCCCAGTGCAGATCTGTGCTGTCCATTCATGTTTCAACTAGTAGATGTTGCACAATACTCATTTACCAACATGTGCATATATAATAAAATTTGTATTCAAGCTATCCTTCACTATATAATTAAAGATATGTAGCGCTAGTAGTTTTATAAAGACAAACCATACAATGTGTTCCTCTTCTGGACTTTAAACAAATCACATCTATTTTCTATTATGTGTATTTTTCTTCCTCTTTATAGTGTAAGTAAATATGTCCAAATTCTAAATGCTATCAGAACATTAGTGCTCCACTACTGCTTCCTTCTTACTTCTTCCTGCTACTTAAACATTCTAAATGACATATAAGTTTTAAGAGATCTCTGAGTGAAATATATATATGCATATTTAGGACAAATTATATTTCTAAGCTTCAGTATCACAGAGAGACCAAGGTGTAAAACGTTGCCCTCTTAAAACACCCTTGCTAAAAAATGTCTTGCATGAATAGGAGTGTAGCAAGGTGTTAATTATACCCGGAGAGCAACTGTCACTTCATTGAAGTGTTAAATTTGAAAGTTGTTATTTTAATTCTGAAGAAGACTGCCTATGAAAAACATTTCCCGGACTAAGGGTAATTAAAACCCAGATTTTTGGCTATGCTTTTCCTTTGCTTCTTTTTATTTGCCACAGCAACGGACTGCATTTTGTTATCATTAAATATATATTTAAAAAGTAGCAATCTAACTAAAGCTTAATTGGAAACAGCTCAATTTTCAAAAAGGCAGAACCTAATCATCTGCTCCCCCAAACATCCAAATCTGTCACCCATCCAAAACATTACCTTAGTCCTTCCCCCGTGGAAGCTACAGCAAAGAAAGGAGGAGGTACCACTCACTCTGCTAAATCACTCCCACTGCGGGAAGCTGCCACACTGCGCTCACACTGCCCTCAGGAATTCATCAGTACTCCTGGCTCTGTCCATAGGGATATAACGCTGGAGTGTGTGTTTAAAGCGCTGTTGTGAAGTAACAGTCTGTTGTTTCTGCCTTGTGCATCATTTGGCGCAACCTCCCCACGCTGAGGAGACCTTCATGTAGACTGTCTCCTAACCCTAACAGCTATTTTCAGCATATCAGCCTGATTTGCCCTCGGTTGGTTAAACTAATGCTGATACGGACAGCTATAGCCAAAAAGCTTAGCTGTACAAAAGTGCCTGTTCTTTGTATCAGGGCACATAAACCTGTACAGGCAACACTGAAAATTCCTTTGGAAAGCAAACAGTTGTGTAAGCCAGACAGTTCCCTCCTGTAGTTTGAGATGTAATTCCCCAGCAGCTGAAACTGATCTCAATTGGGTTATTTACAACCCTGCCCTTTCCCTGCCTTCCACCCAACACCCTTTTTTTTTTTCTTTTTTCTTTCTTTTTTTTTTTTTTTTTTTTTTTTGCCAGCTGGCACTCAGGCAAATAAGCAGGAAAGCAGTCCAGGGAGCCGAGCAGACTGAAAACAAAAGGGATTCATCTCCGCCAGCCTGGCTTCCTGGACTAGCTGATCAGCTGATGTCCTGATGGCCAGCACCAGCAAAGAGCAGGTGTGGGAGCAGTCGGGCTGTGGCACCTCCAGTTCAACCTGACATCCTCTGGGGGGGATTCACGTGCGGCAGCCACTGTCTGAAGCTGGGGAAAGGAAAAAGTCCTTTCCCTCCTACCCCTCTCCTGGCCATAAGTTCCCTCCCTTGGACTGCATGTGGGGAAAAATGATACAGTTGGTTGGTCCACAAGAAAATGGAAAGAACAAACAAACAAAACAAAAAGAAATCCCAAAGACTCACTGCTACAAGCAGAAATCCACTCCAAAATGTGCAACAGTACTATTTCTTCCTTCTCTTTCTTTTTACCTCTGTGTATTTTCTCTTCCCTTTTCAAGACATGTTGTTCAAGACATTATTTCAACCAATTTCAACCTGACATGTTGTTTTCAACATGTTGAAATTGGTTTAAATAATTTTCTCTCAGAAAAAGTAGAGGGAAGCTCCCGAAATATGCAAGATTTTTTATTCAGCTTCTTTAAAACGAAAGTTGAGTTTTGGATATACTGACTTGTCCCAATTCAGAATTTTCTAAACATGTTTTAAAATTGCCTCTGATTTGTCTTTTCTGCATGGAAACATACTAAAAAAAAAAAAAAAAAGCTTTCGCTGATACTAATATTTTTTTTGTTTCAAGCTATCTGTATATTTATGTCCTGTATGGATTCTCATGCTAAAATTCTTATTGATTTTAAAGATATATTTTTTTTATATTCAACACAAATCTTAGTTTCCTGAGCATGACATGGCATTCTCCATTGTAAAAAGCAACCACACATTTGCAAAATGTAGGTCCAAACTGTAGGTCCAAACTGTAGGTATGTGCTACAGGGGTTATCTCTTCCTTCTTCTGCCTGGATTCTTTTTCAGGCTTGATCCAAAATGCTGAAATTATAGAGGTCTGTCTATTTAAAAAGTTTGAACTGGATCTTATTCTTTGTAAGTGGAATGGCTTTGGCCATTTTTTTTTCCACTCATTTTGGCCAGATGTGAACTTCCAGGAAGTTTAGGCAGCTCAGAAACTACATAATGTCATATCCTCTAATAAATGTGTCAGCTTTATGACTTATTAGACTGTGCTATGTTTCTAGTGGGGAAACAGAACATTTTTGCCTTTTTTTTTTTTAATGAAAATACTGTACTTAACTTGCTCTTCATTTTCTAATGTAGGACAGTTCTCAGGAACATGAATGTTACTGCATCAGTGCAGCTATTGATTTAAATGAGAGCAGGAATAGGTCTGTACAGGCTAGACAAAGTATGGACTTCATACTTCCTAAATGTAGTACAGTATTTCTTTTAATTACTACCTAGAATTTCACAGGAAGGTGAGGATCTCCACTCTAATGATGCATCATTTTCTCTTTCTGCAATGATTGCTTCATTATACTTTGCACGGTGTGTAATTTCTGTGTTGACGCAAGTGGTTAGACAGCAGAAAACCTCACTCATCCAGTCAGCCTAAGATGCTCAGGTCTGATTACCCTTTAACGCACACGTCTGCAACACACATAAAACAGCAAATCAAGGCAAAATCTGTTTTCTCCCCACTTTGAGGTCTGGGTTCACAGAATCACAGAATGGTTGAGGTTGGAAGGGACCCCTAGGGATCATCTAGTCCAATCTCCCTGTTCAAGCAGGGACACCCAGAGCACGTGGTACAGGGCCGCCTTTAGCTTATTATTACATTAATGATACTTACTTTCTTTCATAGGATAGGTAGTTCTGCTCCGTGTCATCAAAAAAAAAAAAAAAAATGCTTGCAGGCTCCCAATTTTAAATCCTGTGCTTTGTACATAATATCTAGTATCTTGTTGGGTATATTTGCTATTGAAAGGAAATCTAACAGGCACTGTGAATTGTCGTGTCTTTACAAATGCAAGCAGTACTCAGCTGTACCTTCATCTAAAATGACAATGCATTTACCCTACACCCTGTAACCTTATCAAGAAAATAGCGATTCTGAGTTGGCAGGTAAAAGCTGCAGCTTTATTTACAGTAGCCAACTATTTCAAAGGATGTCAGTGCACATTCATATATTCATTATTCTAGCAGATATGGAGGCACTACAGATTTTATCACTACAGAGTCCTTCACTAAATGAAAAGACTAACACCTCTTTTGGGGCTAGGTGCTTGGGAAAATACCCCTGCTGCCAATTTGATCCAATATTTTTAACGAAGGCAGAAGGGACTCTGCTTTTAAGCCCTCATCTGACCCATACTCATAGAATATAATCACAGGGGAAAAAAAAATATGTTTGCACCTTAAGTAATTGAACACCAAAAAAAAATATATATATATACGTAACTAATGCTATTCCTGCCAAAATTCAAATGTGTGGAACACAAGGTCTGGGCTACACAGATTTTGCATTAGTGGGGTTGCTTTGGCGGATGTTTCTTAATACAAATAGAGCTGTGGGCATCATAAAGTACATCCTACCTAGAAAACTTGTCCCTTTCTGTACCAGAATAAACCACAGTAATAGAAACTGACATTATTTATGTCAGTTATCAGCTTTGCTGTTGCACTATATATAAACACTATGTAATAAGCATAGCAAAAAATGCTTAGAGCACCTTGAATTATCTTGAGAATGAGGCTCATGAAGAGTGCTGTATCCTGTCATCAGCATTACTGATGTTTTTGCTGCAAAAGGAGCACAAACCATGCTTCCCTGCAGTCAGCTGGGACCGCCATTTTGGGTGCCAGGCAGCTGCATCCTACCATGGAAGCAACTCCAATTATAATCTCCTTCCACAAACCCCTTCATCTTCCTTTTGTCACGTTTTCTGGTTTTAATTCAAATAATTCACCGTCAAAACATGTATGCTCTGTATGGAGGGAGCGCAACACATTACAACAGCGTTGCCATGGGGACTGATTAAGATAGGCTTTTTGTGTTGCGTGTGCTAACAGCAAAAGGCAAAAATCATCAATAGTAAAAAGAAGCCTCGATTTTCTTCTAACTGTGACCATGACTGGTCCACGCTACATTTTTTTTAACGATTTTTTTTCTTTTTTTCCTAATGCAGCTACCATTTAACCGCTTACCCTTATTTTATGGCATTTGGGGGTAATGCATCACACATTTTCTACTCCTGAGTGACAAAACGGGCAGAGCCGGCACCGTTTGCCCGGCCCGAGCGCACCAGTTGCTGCACACATCCATCCCCGCCACAAGCGCTGAGGCTGTGGCGGGAAGACCCCCCTAAACGCCCGTGCTCGGGGACTGTCCGTCCTGGACTGCCCTGCAGCCCACGAGCCCCTGCGCGAACAGGGAGGTGCTGAGGGGCTGCCGCGCACCCCCTGCCCAGGCGCTTTGTGTGAGCGGCCGCGCGCGGGAGCCCTTGCGCTGTCCGGCTCGGCACGCGGCGGCCGTTGGGGCTCGGGGCCGCGTGTGCGGGGCCGTTGCGGCCGTTGGGGGCCGTTGGCGGCCGGAAGTGAC
>JAWLRI010000437.1:0-55232 GCA_034781795.1 Crypturellus tataupa | reverse complement strand
GTCCGGCAGCGCCGTGGGGCGCCCGGTGCCCGCCGGGGCGCCCCGCTCACCGGCGCGGCCGCAGTCGGGTTCGGTACCCACCACGGGCGGAAGTTCGGACGGGGAAGAACGAATAAATTATTCATTTAATTATTTTGCATATATGTATGTTTGACACCTGCTTAATGATGGCATGGGACCTCAAAGTTGGTACTGCTTTGAGAGGGCCATTTGGACCGAATGTCGTCCAGAGAGCACTTGCTGCTCAACTGCTCTGTCCTGGACCAAGTGAGCGCCACTGCCATCTGTGGAGGACAAAGTGGGGGAAGTAGGAGAGGAAGCAGTTGAATCAAGTGCAAAAATATTGTCTTTTTTTCTTTTTTTTTATTTTTTTTTTTTTTTCTGGCTGACCTGAGGGAAAGCAAAAGAATAGGTAATATCAAAGTATGCCTGACATGCTAAAAAACATTTTTTTTTTCCCCCATTTCAAACCTTTACAGTTGCTAGGCTCTTGTAATGAACCCGGTTGGAGTGACTTATTAATATTCCTTTAAAATAGCTTAAAAAAATCACTGCTTTAATCAAAGCTTGTTCAAGATTGTATGAACAAGAGAGAGATGACAGAACACCTGAGGAGGTTAAGGCTTGCAGTAAACCCCAGCAGTGTCAGGAGGGCACTTTTTGTTTCCTGTTGAAGTGTTAATGCTGTCATTGATGTGAGTGTTGTTTTGGGAAATTACCCATGAGATCAAAATTCCATATAGCAGAATGGTGAACACTAATGTCATGCCTGAAATAATATCGGCAGTACTTTTTTTTTTTTTTTTTCTGAAGCAGAGCTAATAACAAAACTACTAATTATTGTGTTAAAACTGTTAATTAGTAGTATTTAGAGATTGGACCAATGATAAAGATCATATCGAAACACTTATTGTAGCTACTGATGCAAACAAAGCTTGGCTTTCTCAGAGTATGTACTGAGAATGTGTAGTGTTCTTCCTCAGTTGCCTGCTGAGGGTGTGTTTTCATTTGTTGAAATGGGGAGGTATCTGGATTTATGCTGTCCCTAAACTTTAAGGGCTTGGTCTCTGCTAAGGTCACTTTCTCAACTATGTGCACCAAAATTGATAACTTCCTTTTTCCTTTCAGGAAGGAAAAAGTCCATCCTTGAGCCTTTAAGAGATATGAGAGGGAGAATAGTCCCACACTAACTGGTTATGAGTTAGTTCTGGTGACTACCTGTGTGGTATTATGTCATTGTGCAGCTGATAAATAACTTGTGTCAGTTTCTGTTTGCGCTGTGGCCACTGAAAAGTGACCACAGAACAGGTTGGTGTAGTGGAGTCTTCCCCTCTTGCAGACTTGAAATAGTGACGTCTCAGTGGCTGTTTCTTCTTAATCCGATTGTACTAAATATTCTCTAAGAATGTTTTCCAAGGAATTCATTGAGAATTCACTGACTATTTGAAAGAGCAATACTAGCTGAACATATTGCAGATGAATATCATCAATCATTTTAAGTAGATGGACATTCACAAAGTGTGCAAGTTCCATTTAAGTTTAATGTAAATGGATACTGGGTAGCTGTTATTGAAAAATCTTGGAATAAGGTAATGGAAATGATATACCTGTTCAGATCTCAAAGTATATCGCTTGAACATTTTATTTTTGAAAACTTTTCCAAAGAGAAATACAGAATTCTGCTTTGAAGTGGAAAACTCAGTGGTGATGTAAGTACTAGCTGATCCTCTCGTAGGTCTTATCTACAAATTATTGTGTGCGTGGTTAACCCTTAAGCTTTCCAGAATGTTTGATCAAGAGCTAATCTCAATCTCAAGAGCTAATACTGTTGCAGTGGCACTGAGCATGTTTGCTAGGAGTTTAGGGCGACTGTGTATCTGTGCTTATAAGCTTCCTGTGGTTAGGCATTCCTGAAGAAAAATTTCATTTCACTTGTAACAAATTTAAGCAAAGTTAAGCTCATGTGCACCTTCAGAGGACTGAGAATAAATACAGATGCCTAATGCTGATTAAAAATAAATAGTGACCAATTCTGAATTCTTAAAAATGGATAACGGTAGAGCACCAATTTGCAATTGCTATGAAATGTTAGGGTACCCAGATTAGTAGTGATGTTTGCACCAGTGCTGATCAGTATAGCCTTCAGAATCATATACAAGTTGCTAATGTTTTGTACATTCATCCTTAAATAAAGGAGAAGAACTGAAATATAGTCTCAAGATAAATAAAACAAGTCGTTAGCAGGAATTTCCCTAATTGACAGCACAAGAAGAACAATGCGAGATAACTATATGACTATTACTCTTCACAATAGTAATAATAAGTACTTATGTACTGTATAGATATTCTGCAATGTGTGAAGCTTTATTAATATAAAATCAAAATATTAAAATTTAGATAACTTTTGAGGATGTATTACCGTAGCATTAAATGGTGTTCATAAAACTTGAAAAAAAATCAATTTTTTTTAGCAACATGCATGTAGGAGCAAAATCTAATGCAGACATTGGTAAATGAACATTTGATGGTGACTACACTTTTTCAAATTTGTGTAAGAAATAAGCCTGTTAACGTGTGTTTTACTTTTTGTTTTCAGTAATAGTATTTTACAAAGCCTTAAACTAGGAAGGATTTGACTGCCACATGAGTTAAGTGATCATTCTTATCCCTGTCTGGCAGTTTCTAACAGTGGTGTATGCCTGTTGAGGAGCAATTGTAAAAATTTGCAGGATTCAGCTGCTTGAATTTGTTGTAGGGGAACTTCTCATGTTCTGAAGTGTCAGTTGACATTAAGACATCTGGTATTCAGGACCCCTTCCACAGGTTTCCTAAATCCTGATATTTTGAGAAGCATGAAAACCTTTAACCAGATATAACTTGAATTGCTCTGTTAAACTAGTTACCCCTATAACATGAATCTAGTCACTTTGCCCTTGCTAATCTTCTGTTTATCAGGAAATCTTTTATTCAGTCAGAATGCTGCTGTACAGATTATTCTAACTCGTCAGTTTGAGTGGTCTGCCCCGCTTCCAAGCTTTCCCTGCTGTGTTGCATCAACATTACAGTGCCTGTCACAGCCTCTTCCAAAGCTTCTTCTGTTTGCTTTAGAGACAAAACTACCACTCCCAAATGGCTGCTTTAGCTTCCATCACAGTTTTTAAAAGTGTGTTTCTGTGTGAGCGTATGCCCTGTCTTTGTGTCCATTCATGCATCAAATTCCTGTAAACATCTTAAAACACTTGGCTGAGAGGTGGATTTTAAAGCTTATTTGCCACAGTGTCCACGGAGGTCTGAATGTACCAGGAACTCATTTTTGGGACTGTTGTTTTAGTATTAAGTAAATACTAATTAATTTAGCTGTCGGTTGTTGCTTGTGTGAGTTTGTAAGCTTTTAATGGCCAGGATTCTATTTTTGCTCTTGTTACAACTTCTGGTTCATTTCATGGAGGTTTTAGGTGCTTTCTGAAACAAGTATCAAGTAAGGAAAGCTTTTACCAGTTGTGTGACTCAGTGGCTTATCAGAATGGTATAATCTAACCCATTGCATCAATGTTTTAGTCACTGGTAGCCATGTGTACGGTTAGTTTATGCTGGGTTTTTGTTTGTTTGTTTGTTTTTTCTTTCATTTTATGGAATTCCTCTTCCTAACTAGTTTGCATCTGTCAAGGAATGACTATAAGGAAATTTGCTTTACCCTGTTGCCATGAGAGTGGAGTGTCAGGGAGGCTGTAATTCTGTGGAGACCAGTGTAAATGGCAGCTTGGACACGAGTAGTCAGTGCAGCCTTGCTGCTGGCCACTTCCTTTATTGCACAACTGTGTTAGTTGTGGGAGTTGCAGTAAATGGACGTGAGCTGGGACTGCTTAGAACTTTTTTTTCATTAATTTTTAAACTAGATTCCGTGATCTGGTGCAAGAAAAGAATTTTGTAAACAACTTGTTCTGGCATCGGGCAAGGAGTAAGCAACAGGAAGATGGCAAAGGAAGGTTAAGGCAAAAGCTGGTTTTGCTTGATCAGTATTTTGCGGTGTGAAAGATGTATCTGTATAACCTTGGCTTTATCTCTATAACCTTTTGTTTGCTCATCTCTCTCTAATTTTGTTTTCAAAAAAAAAAAAAAGCCTCCCAAAACACATACTACTGAATACACTTGTCTGCAGTATTGCTGCAAAACTTGAGCATACTGGGAATATTTTCCTAGGATGTTCCTAGCAGTTCAGGAGAGCCCAAACCGCTTTACTCAAGTGAAAATAATAAGGCTGCTCAGTTAAGTGCTTGGCTGTAATTTAACTCCCTGATGCATTGCCTGACAGATATGCCCAACATGAGCACAGTGTTCACAGGGCTGCTTCATTCAGTTGCCTTGTAAATGCCTTGGAATTACTGGGGAGGAGGGAGGGATTGAACCATGTGACTTCATTTGCTTAGTGACTATATGTGCCTTTGAATATCAGATTGTAATTAGAAAATATCTTGTGGGACTGAAGGGCGGGGGGAGAAAAAAAGACAACCCCAGCTCTTGCTGTTGGTATAGATGCAGCAGAGGAAACACAGACTTTTTTCACCAATATGTGAGTAGTGTGTCAGGTTTTGGGCTATGTTTGTATGGCTTAGTTGACTGGAAAAAAATCTTTGTAATGGTTGGACCCATTTCTTTTGCTCTTTTAATTCTATTTCTAGATAGTTTCTTCAGACTGCACCTAACAGCGATGTTATTCCTAGTCACTTTATACTAGACGTTATCATGTTAAATCTGTAACTTTATGTGTTGGTAGAGGCTATTTCCAATGCCAATGATGGTTTCAGGTTCCTTATTCCCTTTCCGTGTCAGAGCTAGTGTTTATACTGAACAAATTTTGTCACCTGAAACACTAGAAAACTTTCCTGATACGGATTTTTTTCTCCTATTGGATGAGCTATTTCAAAATCACCCTGTGGTCCTGCAGCCAGAGCTGGGCAGCGCCACTTTCGCTGGGAGTGGGCAGTAGCCTGGCCAGGTAGGTGTTACACGAGGCTGCTCTCTCGGTGGGATTCTGCGGCAGGACGAGCAAAGCTTTATCAAGGCTTCCACAGCATGACAGCTTTTTTTGTGCCTAGCCGTGTGCTTGGCTGGCTATCTGGTTCCAAGTACTCCATCTGGAAACAAAACAAACGCTCCCATGCTGTGTTAATTTTTAGTGAGGTTAAGTCTTTGCTCTTTGCTCTGGCTCCTCTTGCATTTCTACCCAGTGTTGTACTGGCATAAGGGATAGCTCAGGATCAAAACTGAGGATCAGAATGCAGGAACTCAGCAGCTTCAGGTTAGTTTAACTGTCTCTTCCCCAAATACTGCAGGCTGATCTAGGTCATACTGGATGCGACTGAGCATTAAAACTCAAAATTAATAGTAATCTTTTGTAATTGAATCACAGACATACTGACTAGCCCGACATCTTACATGTTTTTGTGATTCTTCTCAATCTTTTTTTTTTGCTTCATCCCGAAGTAAGCCTGTGCTTTTTTTCACTAATGAGGCAGAAGTACTCGCTCTCTCAGCTTGATAAGCCTGCTCATGTGTAGTAAGGGCATCAACTGCTGTAGTTGCTAGGATACTTATCTAGTGACTTTGAGTTCAGCAACAAAAACTTAAAGAATGTGCTGAATGAGTTGGAAGCCTAGGAGTAGTTGTAAGAAGAGGAGTGTTGGATAGAATCTGAAAGCAGAAGGGAATGTCAAGAGAAGTGAAATTTGTCTAAATAAATCAAAGTGAAAGGTCAGCAAGGCTTTACTCGACATTTTTTTTTTTTCTGCCTTCCATAGCTAATCTTATTAGTTTGTAAAATATATGTGTATATATATAAAATAAACTCGTGCTATATACTTGCAACATTAAGAGTTTCATTATTTGTAGAAATCCTACCATTGTGAACTTTGGAGGAGGAGGAGAAATGACTTTCAACTTATTTGTGTAATCCATCTTATTTTTCTGGGACTGGAACATTTCACTTATCATGAATTCAAGCAAGTAATTTATCTGGTTTATGCCTAAGAAGTTTCCTATTACAAGTAACAGCTAGGCTGAAGGAGCACAGTTTGCAGACTTCTGTCTGCTTAGCCCAGCCCATGTGTTTCCTGTGGTTTGTTGGTAATGATTTTTTTCCTCCCTCTTCTTCCCTTGTAGGGTTTGTCAGAAGGTAATTTCTGGATTCAGTTTATAAACCATAAGTGAACTCTGGTTACATATCCATTAACTTTATGGTTATTGTTGGTGTATTTTATCATATTTCTCATATTATACAAATGCAGATTTGCTTCAACTTTGGCTTCCATTCAAAATGGAACAGTAGTTGTAGTAGTCTGATGTGGACTGGGTCTTCTTGATCTGTTCTGCAGAAATTGCGATCTTGGAGAATAGCAAAAACTTTTTTTTTTTTTTTTTTTTTTTGGAATTGGTCAAATTTCAGTTTTTGTGTTGCTTGAAGTGCTGTTTCTTTGTGTATTTGGTTTGTTTTTGTGTTTCTTTACCTTCAGACTTGCTGAGGTCAGATCGAGGAGACGACTTATTTTCTTTTAGTCTTTAATTATTTTTCTAGTTGTGGTGGGGGAAAAAATCCTGAAATATATGGGAGGTGAAAATAAATCCATTATTTAGCCAAGTGGTGTATGATGAAAGAAGAACAAACCTTAGATGCTTTGAGAGTTAGGTCCAGCAGGGAGTCTTTGCCCAGTAAATGTGCCTCAGAAAGTGCTCCTCAAAGTCCTCAATGACGGTAACTGTCACTGCTGTCTGATCCTGAAATCATGGCTGTCAGTATTTTTCAGGTGTTGTCCAAGGATCCCTTTTTGCATTGGGCCCTTTTGGGGTTTTAAGTGGAGGGGTGCATCATTCATTAATGTCAATAGGAATAGAAGTGTTAGGAAGATTTATTTTATTTTTTTTTTTTTTTATTTTTTGACACTTCTCCCTATTAAGGTTAAGGCTCTACAAATGTAAAGCAAAAATTCCAGATGCGTGATGAACTTCCTAAGTAAAAATTAGATGCTTCACTCCATTCTATCTCATTCCTGAATTTCAGTGCAAAAAGCCTTTTCTGGCAGAGAGGTTACAGTGGTGGAATAACACAATTTGTCTTTTAAAGTGCACTTACTTCTTTCTCAAAGCAGTTTATGGATAGTAATGGAAATAATTTGTAAGTTTGTATTTATTTTAAGTACCTAGTTGCTTCTCTGGATAGCCCTGCATCTTTAGTTCTTTGTTTGAATAATTGATTAAATTTAGTTTATAGGTGCAGTAGATTCTTTTTTCTTTACCAGAAACTGCTTCATTTATGTAGTTTGTAATATAATGTATGATAACCACAATTGAAAACTGTTTACTACAGGGGAAAAGTACAGGTTATGAAACAATCGGACATTAGTGAAACTAACAAGACACTTTTGTTAGAAATGCTTTGCAGTTTGCCTTTTTCAGACCTATTATTAAAATCTAAATTATCTGCAGAATTCTAAAATTATTGCATATTCCAAACAAACACACTCTTTAGATTTCCATCTTCTATAAGGACAGATGCTATAATGATATACCACTTCTTTTCTTGTTACATTTATTGCTGTACTGTTGTTTAGTTCTGTCCGTTTCTTACCTTTTGCCCATTTCCTGCTCTTCACTAATAGATATCTGAATTAAAAAGTTCGCAGAATGTGTATTGCCCTAACTTTTAGAGTCTGTTCTGAAATACATCACAGGAATCCTTAAATATCATGAGATGAAGTAGAATTTTGGGGAATTTCATTCTCATGTCAAAAATTCCCAAATCTCTTAATGGAAGAGAAGGATAGCTACTGTTTTTTGTCT
The DNA here is from genome assembly GCA_034781795.1 of Crypturellus tataupa. Classification (NCBI taxonomy): domain Eukaryota; kingdom Metazoa; phylum Chordata; class Aves; order Tinamiformes; family Tinamidae; genus Crypturellus; species Crypturellus tataupa. The sequence goes on along the minus strand of JAWLRI010000437.1, from coordinate 47,399 downwards.
TTCCATTAAACTTGGGTTTTTCTTTGCCATTCTTTTTCTTACCATTATTTCCATAATGTTCACTATGTCAAAGACTCTTTGGAGTCAAATAATTTGTGTGTTGTTCCATGTTGTCCATGGAAGAATGATGAAGTTGAAAATAATATGAATAGACCAAGAATTCACTGGCCTGACTTGAATATAGTGAATTCTTGTTTAATGAGAAAGCAAGAGAAGTTTCATGCAGCTGGTGACTTCTTATGGGGATTGTGCCCTCATAGGAGGCTAACAACATGTTTATTTTAGACCTTGCCAGACGACAGGAGAGAGAGATGTGTGCTCTTTCCCACCTCAACCCTCAGACTCCTCAGTACAACTGCTCATTGACAAGCCTCTTATTTCAGGTTGACTGTCTGGGTCTCCCAGTATCTCATTTGAGAAATGTAGTTTTGAAACAAGACATAGATCTTCTATCTGAGTGGATGCGGGAAAGGAGATTTACAGTTGGCTGAAAAAAGTAGGTGCATACAGAAAGTAATGCTTGCCTGTAGTTAATTAATAGGATCTGTTGATGCAAAAACTACTATTCTATAGACAAACCTAGTATTTTGCAGCTACAGGGAGGATTACTGAAAAATTGGGAGTCCCCAAGATGTGAATTTTGAATTTATTGAGTTAAGTTATGAATAATGGGAAGATTTTTTTCTAAGATTCTGGAAAAGTTTTCATACAACTGAGAAGTGGTTTAAATTTTCCAGTTAAGGACTTGTCTGGAGTAATGCTGGCTTTTGAGATGCAAGTCTGTTAAGCAGAAGAGACTTTATTGCAAGTGTGCAAACATCTAGAAGCTATATTTGGAAGAAGAGTCCAAGCCAAATGGTCTCTTACAAGTGACATTTTTAATCTCTTCTTTCTGTTCCTGTTTACTTCTTAAGGCCTCATTATGTGAAGAAAATCTTTTATATACTATCCTTTCTTGTTTTATGGACAAGTATTGGTGAATAGGTTTTAGAGAGCCTGAGATCTTATGCAAATAAAGATTGCATAGCATAAAGATCAAAGATGACATTAAATACAGAGGAGAGGGCGAGGAAAAAAAAACACTGAAGCCAACTCTTAACACCTTATAGAAGCAGTCTACATTTCTTTCTAATTGTGCTCTTCAGTGCTTGCCATTTCAGGTACTGATCTGAGTCTGGAGTCAGTCTTGTCTTCACAGTACTCCTGTCCTTCCAGTGTATTTCTGCTGTAATATGTTCAGCTTTTCCAGCTGATTGTTTACCTGTGGTATTGCAGTAGTAAATGAGAGAGGTTGTGATTTATAATCCAGAAAAACTCTTCTGTAACCTAGCTCTGTCTAATGGACATAAATGTTTCTGTCAAGTTTAATGCAAGGACTTAAATTTATGATGATGATAATCCAGAATTTCTACAAACTTCTATCACCATGCCCTGGTATACCCAATTTAATTCTCCCGTCACCAAGTTGGCAAGCCTGTTGGCAAAGTGGTTCATAGCCTATTTTGTCAAGTAAATCCCATGTCTCACTTACCAGTCCTCCTCTCGTAGAGAGGCTTGGCCCTGGGCACCATCAGTCCTGTCACCAGGTTCGGTTACAAGATGTCTTTACCTAAGCCTGTTGTGTAGGACTTGGAAGAACCCCTGTGAGCTGCTCTTGATTTATAGCTTTATAGCTATAAATATAGCTCTTGATCTGCTCCAGGCCTCCCTTGTCAATAGTATTGTTGTTGTGTGTATGAGCAAGCAATGAGGGGGAATAGTCCAAGGCTAGAGGAGCTTGGCAACCTTTCCCACGTGCCTAATGTTGGCAGATCTGCTTTGGCAGCAGCCCGAGTCCCTGCACGCAGCAAGAGGACGCCTCCAACCACCATTACCTGCCCTCCCTCCTGGTGCTCATACTTGGCTCAGGCTCAGCCGCCTCTGACAACCTCCCTTAGCCCAGGTGCTCATCATGTCTGCCTGTCATTCAAATAGTATTTTTTTTTTTTTAATGTTGACACTGTGGCTTACCTTCTGTTTTTGTGTTGTTTGTTTTGTGGAGGGAAAGAAACAAAGTGGACAGTGGCTCTATATGCATGTATTTGTGTAAGAAAGAAAGTAAAATGCCGGTATAATAATCAACTATTGGGAAGCATGTAGTAAGGAGAAGGTAGACTTGATAAAAAATTTTGAGTTGGAAGGCTCAGGACAGGCTCTTTGTGCGCCTTTCTCGGCAAATAATGTGCTGTTAGCTTGGTCTGTGGAAACGATAGGAGAAACATACAAACCTCAGACGGTTCTTTGCACTGATGTTTTATATGGAGTTAGGTGTGCTACTCATGTTTCAAGAGTTTCAAGTTTTGTAACTGAATCTTCTGCATAGAATAAACTTATGGCAAGTCACTTAAAGCTGTTGTGCTGACTTTTTAACCTGGATTCTGCTACTCTGTTTTTTTGTAGGTAGTAGTTGGTCACTATGTTTCTCCACTCTGAAGAATATGAAACAATGAGCCCTGTAAAATTCAATTTGAGTTGCTTCCTCTGTGGCTTTTAAATCCCTTCAAACAGATGGCACTGTGATTGAAAGAATTACAGTAGCCTATTTTTCTAGGTCTGTGTCTCCAAAATGCTCACTTTCTTACTGTTTTGCCACATGGATTTGAAAACGGTGTGTATAAAGTCTGCTCTGAAATCACACTTAATTGCCAGGCAAGTTGATCAATCTAAGAGGCAAGAGACAATCAAATAATGTTAATATTTTTCACCTGTGACAGAACAAATGACTTAACTGTCCAGGCTTTTTTTGGTTGAAATTGTGTGTGTGTGTGTGTGTTTTGGGGTGTATACAAATGTAGTCATTTGTTGTAAAACTTTAAAAGCCAGAGTAACTGTTATTAGATGCTGTTACAGAGCAGAAATATGGACTCAGTCACTGCAATACTTAATTGTCTCTTCAGAACTATTTTTTTTTTTTATTTCTCAGGCTATGAACTTGAAACTTATATGAAAGCAACACTTTAACTTCATCTTCAGTGTGTGAACTGCATTTGACATCTCATTTTCTTGATCTAGGAAAATCAAAATATAACTTAGTGATGAACTTCAACCTTGTGTTACTGTCCTCTGATGAAGCTCCTTCTAATTACAAGAGAGTTGATGGCTAAGAGTAATCATTAGTTTTGCACATAAAAGCAAAGTATTACACTGTAATATATTTCAAATTTTCTTTGACCTTTTAAAAGGTAGAGAATGGCTGATTTTTACTTGGAAATGTGAAGGAATCCCCTTTTAGAAGGGAACAGCAGCCACAGCAAGTCACACAGTATTGCAGACAGGAAGCAGTAATAATTAAACACAATAGCAGATAAATCAGTTGCTCGTGCTTTTAAGCTACGTGCTTAAAAGATGGGCATGGATTGGTAAGAAATGCTGTGTATAAATCTACCTCAGATGGAGGATGTGTATTTCCCTTTTAGCCCCTTTTCTGGAAGGAATTTGAGGCTTTACAAAGTAATACCAGGAATAGTAGGAAGTGAAATAATCACATCTAAGTAGTAATTTTGTATGTTCACATGAAAGCTTTGCTATGAAGCATTTTCTTAGAGGTTTCTGCCTGGAATTTAGTATGTGACTTGAATCTTCTCTCTTTTCAAAGGACTTTTAAAAATATTCTTTAAAGATGTATTTTTCTTTCAAGATCAGTGGGGAAAAATCCCAAATACTTGCTTAAGCTTTTTTTTTTTTTTTTTTTTTCTTCCCCTGCATCAAAATGAGCTATTTTGCAGTGTGACTTCCTGCAGAAGTGCAGTAGAACTAGGACAAAGTACAATCTAGATAGTAACTGGTGCAGAAGTGCAAGTTAGATAAATATGCCATTTGTAATAAATTTTTAATTTCCTCACATCTGAAACTTCTTGTGCAAATGCTCAAAAAGATTTCCTGTTTTCTCATTGGCAACTCTGCTTGTGACCTGGCATCTGCACTAATGTCTATGTGACTGTGCAGCTATAATAGGGATTTACCTACACATGTACATTGACTCTTGAAAATCTCAGCCTGTCATGCAGCAAGGTGGGGAAAAAAACAGCAAATGTGCAAATACCAAACTTTTATTTCTGTTAAGAAAGAGATGCTTAGCAAAGGCATATTCTGCTTTCTGTTTCTTGATCATGGTCTTTGTGTTTATGCACTTGATGAGGGAACCCTATGTGGCTTGTAAAATACAGGAAAATCTTGCTTCATGCCAATCTGCAAATTATATTGGTTTGTTATACAGATTTTTTATTTTATTATTTTTTTTTTTTTAAGAATTGAATTGAGCAAAATCAGTTGTTTGGAAGCTTTGGATAAACTGTTTGGATAACTGTTTGAATATGCATGATGTACTGTTCAAAGAGAGATGACAGCAATTTTTGGAAGAGGAGTTCAAGCAGAAAGGGCTGCCAAATCTAAAAACTCATTTTTGGAAAAGATTCATCTGTCCACTCCTTCTAGACAAGAGTCCATATACTTCAAGAAAGATTAATTTAACTGGCTATGACCCAAGCCTTCACAGTAGTTCTAGCAACCCTGGCTGACCTTATGAATGCTTCATGCCCTCATTTTTCCAAGGAGGAAGGGGTGATAAGTTGCTGCTGTATGTGTGTGTATGTATATACTTACACACATTTATACACACGTATATGTGTGTACATTTTATGGGAATTGGATTGCAAAAAATGTATGTTATGGATTGAAAGGTGCAACTGCCTGTTGGGTATGATTGATTGCAAATTAACAGTAACTGACTTTGTGTTGTGTTAGGAGCATAGTCCTGTATAGATTTTTTTTTTTTTTTTTTTTGTGTGTGTGTGTTGATAAAATAGATGCAACTTCCATAGAGGAAGTTTATGTAATAGATTTGAGAAGTATAAACTTGTTTTTCTAAGTGGATAGCTGAACATCAAAAAAGTCGAGGTTTTGTTATAATAGTCAAGAGTTTCTAAGTACCCGAGGCTTTGTCTGATTCGATAACCTATGCAATTACTGTCTCAGGGAGGCTGGCTTTAGGTACTCATTTCTGGTAAGAACATACTGATATATAATAGAACACTTATTATGAAAGTTGCTTGTCAAGTATTTTAAAACATCAACGTTTTTGTAGGTTTAACTGGAAGCTTAAGTATAACTTCAGCTGATCAGTCCATGTTTGAGAGAGCTCAAGGAGAGAAGGTTACGCTGCCGTGCACTTTTGTACTCTCGGAAAATGATGAAGGCCCACTAGATATCGAGTGGGTCTTGATACCAGCAGATAATCAAAAGAAGGAACAAATAGTAAGTAAAGACTTCTTGGAGATGTTTTTAATTCAGTTGTTCGAATAGATCAATGCAAGAACTCTGTTACTGATCTCTGCCTTTTTTTAATTTTACCTTTTCAAGACGGAATGTTTATGATCTTAAATTGCTTTGAAGTACCAGTCATGTGAAGTACACTGGAAGCTTTGGAGTAACACATTGAGTGAAATGTCAAGAAATCTCTAACTATTAACTTCTTTAAGGGAGAACCTTCGAATTAATAATATTTTAGTTACCGCAGCACAGTTTGTTTTCTGTATCCATATTGTTTTCCTGACAGAAAGCTGATTTATGTGAACTTGTTTTTAAATGTAACTTCTTTTCATATTTCTTTCTATGGAAATCTCATCAATAAATTGATAAACAATTGGGAATAGTTTTCTTTAAGTCAGAAGTTGTCGCTGACATACTGCTCTGTTTGGGCATGTACTTGCTCAGAATGCACGTTACTGCAGTTTGTGGTGGTGTTTTGTGGAATGAGATACATGATTGTCATGATTTGAGGATTAAACTGTCAAGAGTGTGAAGAAACAGGATTGTTGTTTCAAGTATTTACATTTCAGATAGGTTTTGTTCTAATCGTGCTTCTGTTTTTATAGATAATTATGTATGCTGTAGACAGGATTTATAATCATTATTATGCTGCTACAACTGGACGGATGCAGTTTACTAATCCTGATCCCAGATCTGGTGATGGTTCATTGGATATCCTGAATTTAAAATCATCAGACACCGGCACATACCAGTGTAAAGTGAAGAAGGCTCCTGGTGTTCAAAGTCAAAAAATACAATTGACTGTACTTGGTAAGACAATGGTGTTCTTATATTTTCAGTGTCATTTTTATACACATACTGAATGTGATGTATAAAACTAAAATTTCAGTTGGACAGTGTCATATATCATAAAGGCCTGATGATGCTCGGTTTTTGAGTCACTTCTTGGAAATTCCTTTTTTACGGGGAGGGAGAGGAGGGTGAGAATTAAAAGCATAATAAAATAATGAAATGAGGTCGTTTGTTTGTTTTTCTCTCTGAAATGCAAGCCAGACCTATACTAAACCTTTTCTGTACATAGTTAGGTGCACAAGTTTAATCTTTAGCTGTATAGACTTACCAATTAGAACAGTAAATATTTTGATTGTGACTCTTATCCATTAAACACTTTGTTTGTTAGTAAAGCCAGCAAGGACTAAATGTTCCATTGAAGGATCACAGGAGATTGGCAATGACATTATCTTGAAATGTGCATCACAAGAAGGATCCCCCCTTCTATCTTACCACTGGAGAAGAGCAGCTGGCACACGACAACTTCCTTTCACTTCTACGCTGAGTATTGTCAAACTTTATTTACTACTCAAAATGCTTTAGAATGTATTCATATTTTTTGCTCATTGTGATTTGAGTGATTCATGCTTAGTTTTAGCATGGAACAGTCTAGATGTGTTTCACTTCTGCTCTCTTTTCACTGAGTAATATAACTGACATTTGAGACAAACTTGTTGCTTTTCTCTTAAAAGAAATTCACTACAAGAAATGTGTAAAACTTTAATCTGAGGAGAGGTTCTTACTATTAGGGTTAAGAATCATGCTCATTCCTGCATGAATGTTGTAGCTTGCTTGCTGATCTCTGGCTTTTCTTTTTCTGTCATGTTGAACAGTGCGGGGGGGAAAAAAGTCAGAATAGACTCTAGGCCAGTTAGAGCTACCTTCAGGAAGGGAATATTGAAAACTGGAACCTTTACTAGCTAAAGGAGGGATTGAACTGATGCTGAGGTAAATGACTTGTTCCTTGGGTACATCTCTCTGGAGTTATTCTTAAGTTGTCACAGGTAAAAGAAGAGATAAAACTTACCCTGCTACTCCTTGAGCTATTCCAGGAAATGGGTCTATGTTATAAATTGAGCAATGGCTTCCAAGTTGTGGTGGTGGTTGTATTGGATTCTCTTATAAGAACTTTTCAGAAGCCTAATTTGGGAGCTTATGTTTTCTAAAAGTTTTCTGTTTGTTATTTCTCCTGGAATGGTACTTCAAAACGTAACAGTACTGTCTGTTCTTTTGGATCTTCTTTGTAGTTATGAAAACCTTAATGCTTGAGATGTCTTGCAAGTCAAGCAGTTTAAAAATCTGTTTTACTCAGGTTATGCACAGCATTAGGCCTCCACGTAGAGCTTAATATTGTGTCTCTAACAGGAGCCAAAGTGGATGTCTGCAGGAAAGATGATAAGAATTTGGTGGTGCTTTGTCACTGTGTTCTCCTATTCTTCCATAATTTTTTCCAAGCTTGTCTTGTGGTAACCAATTGCCTAAACTAATGCTCGACAAGAGTGAGTGCGGCAGCATGTGTGTGCTGTATAACAGCCACTATTGCTCGTTAAATAAGTACTCGCTTCACCAGCAGAAGGAAGTAGAGTATCTTATATCTTTGACTTTCAAGTGCTGATGGCAAAGCTACTGGAAATTTAAATATGTGAACCATTTGAAATTCACATAATAAAACCCTACATACGCAGCTGAAAATGGCTTTAGAAGCTCTAGTAAATTTTTTTTTTCTGTCATTGATTCACATCTAGACTGTCAGTTAGGCTAAACTTAATGGGACGTAGTATGTGGTATTTAGATTAGATCCGTTCGTAATTTTTGGTATGATTTTTTTCATGTATCTACATCTGAGCTGACTGTGTAGAATCGATTTAGACACAGTGAAGTGGAAGGAAGCTTCTAGAATGCAAATAAAGTTTTGTATTTTAGAATTATGTTAGGGTGAGAGAATTTGAAGTATCCTTTGAAGTATTTATTCCTTTTTACCAATAGTGCAACTTGTATGTAAGCTCAATGTTAAGTCAAATGCCATAGAACAAACTTTTAATAATGTAAAGGACTTCTACAAAAAACATTATTTTGGAAGGTGATAGACTTGTATTTTCATTTAGATGTTGCTTTTAATATGACTTTTTATTTAAGACTTTGTGCTGGATTAATAATTATGTTGTATTAAGCATGAGATTATCTTTGGAAAATGGTACACTTTTGTTTTTTGTTATTTGTAGATAAGAATACTGGGGAACTTCTCTTGAAAAATGCTTCTCAAGACTATTCTGGTACATACAGTTGTGTTGCCACAAACAGAGTTGGCACGGATGAATGTTCTGTTGAGCTGAATGTCACCCCTCGTAAGTGTTTGCTGTGTAAAAGTCACTTTCTTTTGTATCTTAAAGAACTAAATTTTTTATCTCTAGTCTCCTAAAAGAATAACTTTGACAGATTATGCTTTGACTCAGCTCCCCAAATGGTGGGGAGGGGGATCCCTCTAATATTCTGTTACCCTTAGCCTGGAAACATGCTGCTTTTGAAGTTTAGAGTAAAGAATTAGCTCGTACAAATCTGGCTTTTAACAATATTGTAATTTATCTATTCTAGCTATAAATACAGCTGGTATAATTGCTGGAGCTATTATAGCAACTCTGCTGGGTCTCTTTTTACTGGCTTTTCTCATCTTCTGTTGCTGTAAGAAACACAGAGAGAAGAAATATGAGAAAGAAGTACATCATGATATTAGGTAATGACATATCCTTGTTTTCTGAGAAGCGTTGTTTGAAAATCAACTTTTAAGTGTTTATTTTTAGTATGTAAGATACCTCATGGTTGAGGACTCTGAATTTGGAAAGTCTGTTAACATACTAACAGCTGATTTGAGAACTCTTTTATTTAAAATATTTTAGTCAGTCATGTTTAGTATTCCAGTCAAATTTTTGCAGCTGTTTAATTTTTTAAAAATATATTTAAAATGAGTGATTTTTTTAACTACTGAATAAGGAGAAATAAAGCATTCTTTTCCCACTAAGCACCCGAACAGTAATAATGCATGAAATATAGTTGAGTTCTCCAACGTTTTTATTTTTATTTTATTTTCCCTCTTCCAGAGAAGATGTCCCACCTCCAAAAAGTCGCAGTTCAACAGCCCGCAGCTACATAGGCAGTAATCGTTCTTCTTTGGGTTCAATGTCACCCTCCAATATGGACGGATATACCAAAACTCCATATAGCCAAGTCCCAAGTGAAGACTTTGAACGCACTACTGGTCAAAATCCAAACTTTGCACCTTCAAAGGTAGCTGCACCTAATTTAAGTAGAATGGGAGCTGTCCCGGTGATGATTCCAGCACAAAGCAAAGATGGGTCCATAGTATAAGATGTTATTAATTTAAGCCCTGTTTTTAAATGTTCATTATAAGTATTAAGAAAAAAAAACTACCTTGTTCCATCCCTCACTTTAAACGGCATGCAATTTTCCTTGAAGAAAGTTGGTTTGAAAAGCTGGTAACTCCCACTTTTACTTTCAAACTTACTAGTATGTAGCAGTCAAACTATTCATCGAAATCATTAAAGTTCCTACTTTGGATGTTGAAGGTATTTGGACACAGGTAGGTGGTGGAAGAGAGGATCAGCTAATGTGCAGTTCAGAATATGAAACAATCGGACATACTAGAGAAGTAACAAAAGCATTTCACATGTAGGTCATAAAGTCTATCAGAATCCCTGAAGCTTTATCTTCAGTATTGGAAAAAGAGATATATTTTAACTTCAGCATTTTCTGATGAAGTTGCAACTTTTTGAAATACATAGAATGACTTGGAGTCCTATTCAGTTTGAGTACTTACACAGTTCTTGAACTTGATGATCTCTGACACACTTGAGCTCTTAGTGTTTTTTTTTTTTTTTTTAACGGGTTCAGTTAACTTTAAAGAATCTAAATTGATGATTTCCATAAGCAGAAGTGTGATAGGAGAGCTTGTTCTTTGAAAGCCCAATTTTAGTGTAATAGCAACTAGTTCTAATAATGTCAAATAACTTAGTATTAAGTTTCTGATGTAACAGGTTAAGTTGTTATTAAAGGTATCCAAGACTTAAAGTCTCTACTTAATTATTGCATTAAGAATACAGGTCTTAAAATTGAAGATAATATTAAATTTTTTAAATCCTGTCAATTCAAAAGCAGTGCTTTAATTTTTCCCAGTTATCTAAAAGTTCCATTGGGGGTTTTAATGATGTGCTAAATTAACACTATTTGATACATGTCCTCTAACATCACTTCAGAGATCTCTTTCCGCATTCACACAAGCAGTATTTAGCCTTTTATTAAGACACTAACACATTCTTTATTTCAACTTGCAAGGAGTTAGGGGCCTGCCTCTCCTTGTCTCTTCAAAAGCCCTACATATTAACAGACACTTTCACTTTAATACTGGTTTCCTGTAACCAGAATCTCGGAAAAAGTAGTTGTCCAGAATTGTTGATATGAACTTCATGTTTCATGACTTCAACAACTACAGAAAAGCTTTTCCTGGTTTTCAAAGACTTGAAGGTGTTACAGGAAGAATAGAATGTTATCTTGGTTTCACTCCTTGCTTGGGAACTTTTGATATCTTCTGATGACTGATATTATATACATGTGGAAGGTGTATTCAAAGTTTAATGCAAGGTAGTTTTTTATGTGTGTGATTTTTTTTTTTTATATATATATATTTTTTATTTTTTTCCTTCCTTCCTTCCTTCCTTTATCCTTTCTTATTTTCTACTCACTTCTTTATCCTGTTCTGTGGAAAAATAAATAGCCCCTTCAACTTATTTCAGCTATAGCTGTTAAAATATTTTGAAAATTCTAAAGGAATATAGTGTATGGCACTGATGTTGATGAAGGAAATGTCTGAATAGCCTATTGAAAGATGTTAGGTTTATTTGTATGTACCAACAGTATGAAAATATTGCCCTGAACTTCTAGACTCAATGTCTGCTTTCTTGTAGCTGCTTAGATCTATGACAAAATCTTTGGTATATTACTAAATGTTTGTTCTAACTGTAGTTAGGTACACGATTTTTGACTGTCCCTACAAATGTAGGGATCATACTTTTCATACTGTATTTGAAGACCTGAATGGCTACTAAGTATTCTAGACTTAAAACTTTTCTGATTTGGGACATTTTTAGATTGTAAACTGATACTGTTAGAGTTCAGATATTTTTTATCTTTCATGTGTGCCTTTCAATAAACTTTGCCTGATTGTAACTCCACTTTTTATGAAATTAATGGTGCCTAAATTTGCTGTCTGGACAGGTGCTTAGATGATGGTACAAGTTTTTAAAACATGACACTGTGATCTGATTTCTTTATTCTTATGTACTGTTTATACTTCATGCCAATTTTTGGATGTTACTCAGTGGCTCTCTGTGGTGTTCTGTACTTCCAAATGTCAGTTACTCCTTCAATTCCTAAATAGGATCTAAACATTTATATTCCTGAAAACTGTTCACTTGCGAGTAAGATGGATGACTGACTTGTATGGCAATTTCTAGAGTCCAGTAACTGTGCCAAACATGCTTATGAAGAACAGTAGATGAGGTGACATCTTACATACAATTATTATGATAGATTTGTGATGTTTAATATATACTAATTGATTGTTACCTTGAAAGTAAGACCTTAATTGAAAGTGTGTGGTTATTTAGATCGTAAAGGCAGGTTATATACAAAGCTAGAGCTGAATTGCAGACTAAGAGATAGCTATAGACCTAAGCAGCCAGGTAACAAACTTACTGAGGTTGATTTTTTTCCATCTGTGGGCACACGTGAAATGAGCTTTTTGGTTTGACCTGAGATACTCTGCTTTCAGCCAGGTAATCGCTAAGATGCTTGAAAACAGAAACTTATCACACAGAAACAGGCAGATCAGGGTTTACACATTTAATGCTCTGTCAGCTTGCACAAAAATAAATGGACAGAATAGAAAGACAGCATGATGTGCCCTCAGAGCATCGCTGTTAGACTTAGCAGCCTTGACAGTGTCTATCTATTTATGTAATTGCATGGGAAATAAGGAAATAGGAACTGGCATAGTCCTAATCTGAAATAAAGAACCTCTGACTTAGGATCACCTTTGCCTCAAGTTCCTAACATCATGCCTTTTTGAATGGATAAAACTGCTATGAAAACCATAATACTACTCTTCGAAGCAGTCTCTTTAGTGAGTAGCATGTTAACTTACGCATTGGATTATGATTCTTAAAGCAGATTCTGTAGTTTAGGAATGATTCCTAGCTATGTAGGTGATAAAATGGGTCAATGCCTGAAGTATCAGGTCTTAGATAACCTTGCTAAGAGACCTTTTTCTAGGAAGTAATGGCAGCTGATATACCAGTTAGAAGGTGGCATTTAAAACGTCTTATTTTATGAAATAAATAAGGGAGGGAAGTGATACTATTATGTAAATATTCCAAATGAACTGAAGAAACCACTAGTTAATGTTATGAGTGTAAACTTGCCTGTTGATGACTCCTGTGTTTAGAAGAAAACCCTTAATTTTTGCATGATGTGAATAAACTTTGTCTTGTAATATTGTAGAGGTGATGTAACATTTGTTCGCACATTACAAGCCTCTTCATAAAATTCTTGAAATGGGTAATCAAAGGTGTTGATGTGAACTCTCCCTGACTAAAAATGAATACTTCTTATTAAAGTATGTAGTGCACAGAAATGCCTTGTCAGAAATTAAGAAATGTACAATGCCTACATCTTTATCCACTATGGTAGTTTATAATCATACTAGATATATATTTCCTAAGTGCGTAATAGCAGCATTAGTGAGACTTTTTGGTATCATTAAAGCTTTTTTTTTTTGCCCCGCCCCGCCCCCCCCCCCCCCCTTCCTGTAATAAAACTATAAAACTATATATTACTGGTTTCAGTAAGAGGCTTTTTAACCCTGTGTGTATTCTGGAACACATAGATCTCTGTTCCAGCCTGGAGTCACCATAAAATTATAACTTTAAATCTTATTCTCTATGTTTCATAGGTGCTTTAATGGGACCCTCTTAGGTTTTGGTCCTCTAGCATGGAGGCATAACCCTAACTCAGAACTGCAGCAATAATATTTCCCGGAATCCAAAATGTTATGTTGCGCTTTTCATGCGCAAAGCATGGACTTAAATATTGGTATGAAAATCAGTATGAGGCTTTATATTCGCATTTTTGTGTGTGTGTGGGGAGAGGTGTGGATTTTAAAATAAAACTACTGCAGTTTATAGGAGTGGATTTGAAAGAAAAATAATCCAAAATTTGATGATGCTGTAGTTCTGTGACAGACCTGTGTACTTTTTGAAATAAAGATGTTAGAGAAAGCAGTAGTCTGTCTTTATTCTAAAGCAGCATTTATGTATGGCTTCAGTTTCTTCTTTCTGTAAGTGAAAGTTTATTAATAAATATAGCTGTGTATACCACTATGGCATTAATCACTTTATTTCTTGCTTTTTATATTTTTTTTTCTAAGAAGAAAAGGGGAATAAAGTTTTTGAGTACTCCAAGTCCACATTTAGATACTTACTGTTAAGTTTCTAATTGCAGATACACAGAGATATTGGTCAACTTTAAAACTGAATTTTGACAATCTCATTAAAAATCCTAAAACATAGTCGGGAAAGGAACTTCAGATCATTTGAATTTTAACAGGGCCAAGAATCTCCACTTTGCCTAAAACAGAGATGAAATAACAATGTCTACTGTATTAACAAGTAGGTAGATTTAAAATGTCTTGTTTATGCTGTAGATTGATCTTTTTTTTGATTCAAATGAAGTTGACTTTTGGGATATTCCCTGCTCCTTGGCCTTGCAAACCAACTGTCCTTGTAGTTTTTTTCTAAGCTTAACTGAATGTCTCCATTGTCATCTTGAAAGTTGATTAATTTTATAAAACAAAAGCTGTTAGTGCCAAGTATAGGCTGTGCTGTTATTTGTGCCAGGTATTTGTAGTTAAGCTGTTGGAGGCCTAAGTAGCTTAGGTTGATTATGCATATCTTCATATGGTAATGCATACCTATGCTATGTCAGATGTTTCAGTCTTCATGTATACTTGGGAAATCTGTGTTCAATACGTGTGCACACAAACATTTAAATTTACCGTTTAAAAAGTAAGAATACTAGTGATTTTTTTTAAGAATTTAAAATTCAGATTTGGGTCTAAATACAAAAGGCAGTGTATTAAAACTAAAGATTCAAATAGGTTCAGATTGTAATCTTATTTATAGGGCTCTGAGAAGCCTTTCCATGTCCCTTTTATGTGAAATTGAAGACATTTGTGCCTTCCTCAGTTTTCAGCATTGCCCTGGATGGAATGTTCATGTCTCAGCTGCCCCAGCTCTGTTGTTTAGAGGCGATATTTAGGTGATGCCTGTGGAGGGGAGAAGCTAGGGGGCCCACGCGCATCTGTTGGCAGGGCTAGGTGCAGCACTTGCACCGGCTGCACTGTAGGAATTGCCGCACATCAGCCAGCACTCCTGTGCGTTGAGAAAACCGTCCTACAGGATACTTCCATGGGGTAGTTCTGCAAAATCTTGTTGGTCCTTACATATGTATTAAGCAATTAGGCAATGTGTTGGATAAATCTGTTTTAAAAAATATTTAAATATCTGTTTGTTTGCTCTCTCTCTCATCTTAGACCTACTGTGTGCTTTGAGCTTACTGTTCATGTTTGCCTCACAGCGGGAGGCTTTGGTTATTTCAAGCTCTGTGGTAATATTTCTAGCTAACTACTAGGCTGCCTTGGGAAACACTGCCAGCCATTGAGGCTTTCTCATCTGGGAAGTACATAAGGTGAAACCAAAAGGGATTGTGAAGAAAACAGCTGATTAAGGAGCAAGAATTGGATGACGCAGCCTGTGAATGGTGCTTGCATTTTCAAGTCTGAGCCTGTTTTAAAATTTCCTTGTAGCTCTAGGATGACTACAGATGATTGCGCGGGACATGAGGGACTATGTTCCTGTAGCTGCTTTTGCAGAATGGTGCCTGCTCAGTGAGCTTTTGCTTTTGTAAAATAACCACGGTGGCAAAGAACTGGCCAGGAGGCTTTCTTTGCTTCCGTATCTGACTGCCACTTGAAGTTCCTGAAAACGAGGATCTTCAGGATTTTATTTCCATATTGTTGTGAGTCAATGTTAGTGAGACTTTCTTGTGTGGAGTTTCAAAGACTTAAGTCCTCAACTGCCTATGACTAGGTTGTTTCTGAACAGCAAAGTAAATAGAATTCAGTAGTGGCAACTGTTAGCCGGATCAGTCTTTTTAGTTAATTGGCAAGGACTTTTTTTTTTTTCCCCCAATACTATAGACCAGATAAAGGATGCTTCTACCATATCATGCAGAAAATGTTAAAAAAGTTTTCTAAGTTGCCTATTAGCCTTGTGTACTGTCAGGATTATTGGATTATTGTAGGGAGAGGGGTAACAAAAAAGAAAAAAAAATGTTGGTTATGCAATTTGATTATGTAATAATTTTAACATAGCAATATTGGAATAGATGTTAACATCTGAAAGCGCATCATTTTACCTTCAGTAATTTCATTTTATCTTCGGGGGGGGAAAAAAACCTCTTGAGGCAGTATGTCCACTGGGAAGCTCGGAATACTTTGCAATGCAATGACAGTTGTCCCACTTCTCAGAAGCCTTGGCTCTTACAGGTTTCAAACAGGCAGGATAAAAGTTTAGTGTCATAGCTAAAGGGCGTTCAACTTTTTTTTCAGGAATTCCTTACCAGATTGCAAAATAATAAAAGAAAAATAGAAGAAAGAAACGTAGATTTTTGTGGTCTATTTTAGAGGGACTTGAATTTTAGAAACAGAAGAAAGATTTTACTTCAAGAAATTGAAGTATTTCAAACTCTGATTTTCATTAATATTTGTGGTTACTGCTATACATAATGAGCATTTTCCACATAAAATGTTTCTGTTTGTATTACTGCTAACACTACTGTGTAAAGAGTTTAAAACTGTAAGAATTGTAATAGATTAAAGTCTCCTGAACACCCTTTACAGTGTTAGCCATGTTGGCATGAGATCCTCAGTATCCTAGACTCAGACATCTCTAGAGGTGGAGTGATCATTCAGATTATGTGCGAACTTATTCAAAGAGTGCCTTAATGAATACTAAATTTGGTTGGAAAGAGCTGCAGAAGTTATATTGTCTAATGCCACTGCTCTAATAGCTTCTAATCGTGTCAAATTAAATTCTGTGGGAATAGAAAAGAAGCTGAGATCCTGTCTGTTGTGGCCAGTTACAAATAAACAAGAGAAGTTCTATAACTTATAAGTGAAACTATTTCCCCATCCAGGAATCTTAATCTTGTTAATTCATATCACTTGGTGGTATTTTATTTATAAAACAACAGTAATACCCTGGATGTTCTTCTGACTACTTTAATTTCTGCAGTCTCAGTATTCAGGTCTGATTTTTGTTAATGGTTATGTCACACAAGTTGAATGGTGTTTCAAACAAACAGCTGGTCTGCCAAACTCAAAGCACTTGCACTCTGCCCAATTATACTGTGGCTGATTAAAATAGAATTATTACTTAAGTTTTCCATTTACCAATACCGTCACCGAGGTGATACACTGATATCCTTATGAAAAAGTAAAATATGGCTAATAGTATAAATATAAGTCCTGAGTTGCTTCTAACTTTTGACAAGATGACCACTCTGGGGCACAGCTGGTTGTTTGTGGAACATGTCAAAAAGCTTATGTTGTGGCTGCTAGCACTGTACTTTTTATCACAATAAACAGAATGCCCTTTCATGTCACTTCTAATCCTATAACTGTCAAAAGCAGAAACAGTTCATCTAAGCTGTAAAATACAAAATTGTGTAACTAAATGTGTTCTTTCCTGTTTCATATCCTTATACAAAGAAAAATTTTGTGTTAAATGGATACAGCTTCAAATGAACTGTGGAGCATTGCTTTGATTTCATCTTTGTATTCTGTAATGTAATATAAAATAATTGCTAAAGAGTTTCAGAGTCTTTTTTTCTCTTGCTTTCAACTTTGTTTTTTTAATTGGGTGACCCTTTACATAACCTGTGTAATCTCTACATATCTTGTTATCCCAGTTTAGGATGGGGAAAAAAATCAGTGTATGTAAAACAATGCACTTAAAGTTCTGTTATACCCCATACTATCTCCAGCTCTCAGAAAAAAATGATTTTATCGGTAGTATAAGTGCTTCAATTTGAAACAATAAATTAACATTTTTCCCTGGAGAATGCTGACTGCCCTCTTGTGGCTGACACTTGGCCTCAATCTTTTTCTCACTGTAACTAGGCTATAACATCTATTCTTATTCATGGTTTGTAGTGATTTACTGATAATTTATGTTTTCTACATAAAAGAACAGTAATCTCAAAAGCCAGAGAAATGTGACTTATTGCTTATTCAGAAAAGTAATTAAGGTTTTTAATTATAATCTGCATAGTTAAGACATTTTATTTTTCTGTATAACATCTGGCAAAAAGCTATAAGCTGTACAGAGGTAAGTAAAGGAAATGTCCAGCAAAGATATAAATGTAATCCTTTTCAACAAGTTTTAGCATTTGTGATGAGAAACACTATATTACCTTAACAAAACCTACTGCTACATGAAATATTCAGTAGTATAATTTTAGTGAGGGCACTGATTTAAGTATAAGCTTATACATTCTTTAAAAAAAATCAAATGACAAAAAAAATCAAATATTATTGGCTAATATTGACTGGAGCTTACTCATTGAAGTGATAGATTTTTCTCAGGCTGGAATTGTCACTAATAGTGTTTCTTGCTGTTTTTTTTTTGGGGTATTTTTTTTTTTTTTTTTTTTTTTTTTTTTTTTTTTTTTTTTTTTTTTTCCCCCTCCCTCTCTCCACCCTCCCCTGATGGAGAGGGAGGTCTGAGCAGATCTTAATTGTCTCTGTTGATCCTTTTAGAGGCAAGAAAATGAAAATGAGGTTTTTGTTTCTCCTCTTGTTCACAAATAATGAACATATCTGATAATATTGATCTTGTGCACTTGAAGGTATTAAGTACATTTTTAAAAGATTATGCTGCTATGTGAATTATTTTTGTTGTATTATTTAAAGAGGAAATGGGTGTCAGTATGAATTTTTTATAGAGCGTCAATTGGACAGCACTTAGGAATTTTAGCCAATGTGCTGAAATACTTTATTCCTAGCTAAAAGAGCTGAGTGTTAAAGCCTTTATGCTTCACAGTCCTGTTTGTTGCTTGAATTAGCATAATTTCCCTGCCCTGTTTATACCTGGGTGAGCTAGGATTTTAATCAGTTTTCTGAATGGAGTATCCATCTGACAATCAAAATTAGGTCATTATATTACACACATGAGTTTTACTCTGAGAGCATCCTGTGTGTGTGTTAACCATATTACCTAGTTACCTTACTGCTACCTTTATAGCTTGTACGTGGGAGGGAAAACTGCTGGAAACCTGAGAACCTTAGGACATCCTGGAGGCTCTAGATGTTCTACACGGCTGATAGAAGTTTATGGATGTATAGTAATAATAAAAGAATTCAAAGGCAATACATAGAGTGTTCTTAGAAGAAAAATAGTGGATTAGGATTTAGTGAATTAGGATTGAAGTTGTAGGTCTGTCATGATTTAACCATGTGATCTTTTTTATTTATGTGTTCAACCAGTGGTATCTTCTGCTTAAATCTGTGTGTCTACATCTGATAAATGTGATAGTTCGGTTGACTTTTAGGGATTTATGGAAATAATCTTTTCCATGCTTTCCTAAATCTATCCTTGGCTAATTTTATTTTTTATTTTTATTTTTTATCAGATGGCTGTACAAGGTTTATTTACCGTTCTGTACCACAGACAACTTTTTAAATATCTGCTCATAAAATTAGCTGGAAAAGTTTTTGAGGGAGAGTGGAAGTTGGCTTTTATCTGCTTTAAAGACCTAAATCTAAAATCATTGGTATAAGTAGTATGGAAGCATTTCTCTTCTTAATTTGAAGTTGCTAGAGAAGAATTTACTCTTTTGCTTTATAGTTTCTTCTAGGGATTAGATATCCTCACTGTTAATGTGTGCCAAATTTTCCCTGGAACTTTTTATTGGTATTTCTTTTTTTCCCCTGCTTAAATGACTACAGCTGGAAAAAGAAAAGCAATACAGCATGATCTGTCCTCTTTGGTAGCTCTTAGTTTAACTTCTGCTTTTCCAAACAATTAGGAGGTTGAAATCTATAATTCCTTTGCAGTTGGTTCCTATATGCCATATGGCAGGCTAGAATGAACTGTGTGGGATGGAGACTGCTCTTTTTAGAAGACATGTTATCCAGTTATTAATCAGGTATCTGTTTGATATCTGTAAGAATCCACAGATATTGTGCTCTGTTAGCTGTGCAAAGACAGGAATAGAGACAGAAAGGACTCTTCTTGCCTTGATGTACAATTTAACCAAACTCTTCCAGAATATTAGTCAATTTGATAACATATAATTTCAGGCTTATAGCAGTGCTAATGTTCCTGTGATGGTATAGATGAGGATAGATATATTAACTTGGGGTGGAAAACAGATTGTGGGGGAGGAGTAGGAGGGGGCAAAGAGGGAGAGGAGAAACACATATGCTGCCAAAAACATCCAGAAGTCCCTCCGTTTTGAAAAAACAATCCTGAAAATTACTTTGCAACACTGCTAAATGTAGTTATTCTGTTAAAAGAATAATTTATGAAGACAAAGTACATAAGCAATAAGTAGAAAGCTGTATAATATTTCTTCATGCTAGACTAGTAGTTTTAAGTAGAGAGAAGGAAAATGTGATAAATGCCAAGCAATATTTGGCACCGCAATATTTGGCAATAGTTAGCTTTGAATTATGTTTGCAACGAGGTGTTGTGAAAGTACTCAATTACTCTTACTGTCATATGCAGCTGGATGATTTCATACAAAGCCAATTTTAATCAAAATATGACACTTTGTGAAAAAGTATGTAGGAGAAAGTGAGATGTTGCATGAGATGGCCTGTATTAGTGGTGGTGTTTGTTTGTTTGTTTGTTTGTTTGTTTTTTTCCATAATAGACTTTACAAAGTAACTATGTATGTTCATGTGTATGTTCGGTACTTACGTAACTATTTTGGTCTGTGAAGGTGTAAAGTCCTTAAAAGGCTGAAAAAGAGTAATAAAATTAGATGTTTCCAGTAAATGCAATATATCCATATGCATTTGTGGTTTATTAATTTCAATAAGTTGTTTGTGTAGAATATCATGTTTTGAAAATAAATACTGATGGCATCAAAATTGCAATGCAGACAGCACTGCACTGGTAGCAATTACCTTAGTTATCATTTGCTTAGAATACCAGGATTAGAATCCTAAATTACAGAATAAGTGGATTATTATTATCTTGATACAGAAAGTTAGTATCCACAGAAAGTCAACAAAAGTAATGAAGAAGCTGGAAGAACTGACTTTTAAAGAAACAGTGAAACAGCAGGTTATGCAGATTTGGATGGGCCACTTTGCAAATTTGCAAAAGTTTTGAGTGTTTTAGCAGTAAACAAAAAAATGGATGCTCTGATAGCTTACCAGCCTGAAACTGATGAACAAAAGATCTGAGTGGTAGGTAAATGTTGGGAAATCTCTAAGTTTTTTGAGATAACCTGATTGAAAACTCTAGAGAACATGCTATCTATTTAAGATTATATTTGTTACTAGACATCTGGAAAAAGTAATCCTGTTAGCAGCCTGCTATATTGACTTCTGCAGGAATTAAAGCATATTCTAAATGATTTATCAATCATCTATGTTTATCTCCATTTATTAGTGGAATTTATTTGCCACACCACTGCACTGGTTTTATGTAAGGCACATATAAACGCTAATCTCAGCATAATTTGGATAATTAACTGAATCATAAATTTAATTACCATATGCTATAATATGTAGCCACTTGTTAATATAGATTAATGATATTCTCTTTTTTTTATAGCATGACTTCACACACAAGATTGGTGACATAACAGTGGTATAAACATGAAGAAACAGGCATGATTTTTTGCATGAATTTCAAGTATGGTGAAACTGAAGTTCATATGAAATGAAGTGCTTTTTTATATTTAACTTCACTTTAGACTGAAGATTCTAAACTAGACTATTCAGTTTAGTAAGTACAGATTTTTTTTCTTCTGGATATTTTTAATGCAAAAATTACAATGTGACTGCCAACACTTTTCTTACTAGTTCTCTATTTTGAAAAGCACATACCATCACCTGCTCTCCCCCTGAGCCCCTCCTTCCCCCTCAAATAAATTCAAAACTCAGGTTATAGAAATACAGCTTCAAGCAGTGGGACATTGAAGAGATTGTCATTTTAGGAGTTTTTTATGACTAATTTTTGGTTCAACTGATTTAATAAAAAGTGTGTTTTCTACTTAGTGCTGTAGTGCTTTTAATAATGTGCCTGGAGGAAATGAAGTCTTACAACCTATCTATGAAATGCACTGTGTTTTAAGACTGTATATATTTTATAACACTTAATAAAAATTAATTGAACTTTACACTTAACTGCTTCAGCATAATCTGTTAATACTGGTGTTGCAATAATTTGTGTCTGTCCACAGCCTCGTTGTTTCTGTTTCTAAACTTAACCTATCAGGATTTGGAGAATTAAGAATGCATTTTTAAAGAAGAGTTATACATTGCTAGTCTTCATGCCATGAAGACTTTGAGTATTGATTTCATAATGAAAATATTAATCTCTGTAACTGTGCAAGGATGAGATCACTATAGGCTGGTCTTTTGGATGGGAGCTACATATATCACTTTATCATATAAGTCATGGCTAAGGGAAAAGCAGTGGAAGTCTAATACCCTAATGATACTCAGGCATTTTAGATATTTCATTTTTGTCTATCATAGTCCAAATAGAACATCCTTTAGACTGCTCTTAACTTTTAAGAGCTAATGGCAAGGATATGCAAACTTAAATCTTTTATCAAATATGTTTCTGTGCTCTTAAGGATGTATGTGCACATACATTGGGTGTATGTGCACATGCTGCGTTTTTGTTTCTTTTTATTTTTCCTTCTATTATATATAGACACTAATTTAAAACTTAATCCGTGCTATACAAAGCTGCCCTATAATTTATTGATGAAGCAACTGGCTTTAGTGTTGAAAAGCTGTATTACTTATTGGATTATTTTTGCTTCTGATTTTGAGGCACACATTCTAATTCCAGAATAAACTGACAGTTGGAGGCTTTTGACCAAAAGATCCATTTTAGCTACATAACTATTAACATAGTTCTGTGACTGTTCATGAAGGAAGTACATAAGACTATTTAAGGAAAACAATAATATCTTCAAGAGAAAAAGGAAAGAGGGAGAGTTTTGAAGCATCACAAGATTAAGTTGCCAAAGTCTATTAAAATCATACCAAATCTAATTTAATTTCAATATCATAATTACAGAAAAGATACTTTGTCTTTTAGAAATACTCTCTCATGACCAAACACTGCATTCCTCATTCTCCTTCTTTTATTCCTGCCTAAACTTGTCTATGAACGATACTGGCAAGAAATTAATCAAGGAAAAATTCCACTGGGATTAGTGTGAAAGTTACCAGGTCAAGAAGCAGCAGCTGCCTGTTTAGTGTATGTTCTGTAAACTTTTCTGTTTTATAGACAGAACTTCTCTTGTTGCAGTGTTCACCACCTAAGATGATTAGGTAAACACCATCTCTGTGCTTGATTATTACTGTTTTGGGAGGAGGATGAAAGTTGGAGTTATATGGGGTTATGTTTTTAAAAAACTGACTTTTATAAAAGAACTCAAGAAAAATCCACAATGATTGACTTACCAAAGTGTGTTCTTGCAGAAATGCATTAACGAAAATTTTAGCTTTTGATGTGTTTATACTTTAAGTAAAGAACAAGTATATTACCAATCCGTCAGTGAAGGTAAGTGTGCGAGTTCTGCAATGAAAATTTGCATTTCTTTTTTCTTCAAGGAAGCTAGTAACTACTAATTTCAACTGGTTTGTCATCTGTCTAATGAGGTACTTGGCTAGCTCAGATCACAGTGCAGCTGTTCTTAACAGCTTTTTGGATACCAATACTGAGTTTCACAAGATAATGTATATTGACCATTTAGTCTACACATCTGTCCCAGTGAGATGATCAAGTAATGTTAATTTTATGTTACAGTGGAAGAACAAGGGTAGAAAGGTTTGAAATTTGTCTAATGTAAAACAAAAATGTCAATCTTGGTCTAACTCCATCTTCTGCCTTCTGTCATCCTGTTCATGCTCAGAAGATGCAATAAGGATGTTTTGAGACCATGCCATCAGAGATTATTGTGACAAGGTGACTGTTTACTACTTAGTTTGTCCATACCAAAGTAAAAATGACAACTGATATGGATAAAATATTAAGCCCTTTATTTTAGATGCACAGTGGCTTGTGTAGCCAGTGGGTGGAGAAAATACCTTGGCTTTCATGCCAACATTATTAATTTAAGAGAAGCAGTGGTGCATTTCACACACCTTAAGCTCTTGTCAAGACTTGCTTTTTACAGTAAAGTTCAAGTGGGTGCTTACTTGGTTACTGTGCTTTTGTCCACACCCTTCTTTTTTGTTTTTCCAAAAACTATCAGAAATCTGGAAAACAGCATTCTGCTCATCTCTTCTTGCATTTGCTGGCATCTGTGTGTTTACCAAGCTTTCTGGTCATGTGAACTAGGTTTCATGTACACTTTGGAAAAGGTGTGCTGCAGTCTGTTACCAAAGTTCCTAATGAGCCTCGACTGCCTAGATGTTGGCCCACAAACTGTCTTGAGTTTGGAGAGAGCCAAATAGCTAACCATGGTCTAGGGTTGGTTCAGCTTCAAACTTCACCTTAAAGGCAAAATAGCTGCAAATGGCTCAAAATCTAAATAAGTTATGCTAGTGTACAGCTATTTCACATGGCTACAACTGTAACTATGTCTGACTCTGTCTGAATTTATATCATTGTAATTATTTGCATAACCAAAATTGTTTTTTTGTATGTTATGTTTGTATGTGCATTTGAAGTAGCAGAAGTTCAGCACACTGAACACTTCATCTTGGCTTTTCATTCCTGTCCTCTTGGCCTACCTCCTGTCCTTTGTCAGCACCAGCTTTGGTGTGGCTGCCGTGAGCCACAGAAACATAATTTAGTTTTAAATTAAAACTAAACCCTACAGTATACGTAAGTAATCTGTTCATCGTTTCAGTCTCCAGGCAGTTGCCACCAATATTTGTGCTGGCAAATGGGGAAGGAGACACTGTGAAAGTGGGAACCAGGATCAAAGTACAAGCAAAAGGCAAGACAACTTCTTTCAACCTCAGTGCTAAAAATGCTCAGGGCACTACAGTGTAAGCATGTTTTTCTTGTGCTGATTTAAAGTATTATAAAACTGTACCGGTCAGTTGGGTTAATTTTGCTGCTTAGTATTAAGAAAAGCTTAAGGCTTAATTCCAGCTCTTAACCATAACTCCGTTTCATCTTTAATATCTACAATGCATGTGTCAACATCTAGGCTTGTTGATGAGTGTGTCTCAGCAGTCAGTGAAGAAACAGCAACCTATGCAAGACATGACTCTTCTCAACAATTTACACTCTTGCTGCAAAGAAAATCAGCCGTGTCCCAGACAGCATTAGGAATCCACAAGAAAGACACCAACCGTCTCAAGAGAGACCATTTTTGCATTAATATCTTAAAACAAACAGACAAGCAAAAACACCCTCATGGCATATTATAAAGTGTATGTCCCCTTTGACGCCGCGCCGAAGGACGTGCTCCTGGAGTCATTGCTGAGGGCAAGTGGGCGCCACCTCCAGGCTTTTCCATTATGGTCAGTTGGCAAAGTTCATACTACGTCAAATGAAAGGTGCAGCACAGTAAGGTCCTGAAACTCCACTGACAGTACAGCACAGTACCAAACTGCACCTACTCAGATCAATTTGTTATGAGAATCACTGCTAACAGGGTACAACAGTGCTAAATAGGACCACTTCCTGTTCAGCTCTCACTCTGTGTTCTTGTCTTCCATGGTGAGAGAAGGAACTCTGGCTACACCACCACTTTAGCTAGAGTGGGGTAGCCAAATCTGGACTGCCCTGTACCAAAAAGTGTATGGTGGTGGGGTGAGGAAATAGAGCTGGGAGACCTGGGACGCTTTAGTCTGGAGAAGGGAAGGTTTGGCAGAATCTTAGCAATATATATAAATAAATACCTGATTGGAGGAGGAGTTTAAAAAGGAAAAAAGAGAGTGGTGGACTCTTAGAGATAGCCATTGGCAGGACAAGAGGCAAATGAACACAAATAGAAACAGAAAATCCAACTTAAATGGCAAAAAAAAAGTGACTTTTTAGGAGAAGGAGGATCATTAAACAGTGGAACTGGCTGCCTCAAGAAATAGTCTCTCTCCATCCTTGGAGATATTTGAAAGATGATGGAGTGTGATTTTGGGCAATTTGACTGACTGCCTTTTGCAAGAGAGGCTTGAACCAGACAAGGGGCAAGGGATGCCTTCCAACCCCAACTATTCTGTGATTAGAGAAAAACATACACCAATTTGAAGATGCTGGAAGATTGCAGGCACCTCGCTTTTTGACGCTGCTGTTTCCAGGAAGCCTTAGGCCCTCCTAGCCTCCTCAGAACCCTCTGAGTCTCAGTAGGATGCACAGCTTACGCTGCTTCCACACGTTTGAAATGCTGCAAGTGTGTGTATGTTCTCAGGACATCCTGCTCCAGTCAGTGAACAAAATACATTGGCAGTAGATGCCACTTTTCTTTTATGCTTAAAGGGGGAGGTGGATGTTTAAAAATGAGCTTGCAAAGATGTATGCAGTTATTTTAAGTGACTGAAGTAATTCCAAGTTAAAATCTCTCCCCAAGGCATCTTGTAAAACAGATCCATGTGGACAAATCATCCTTAGCTTCAAAGACAATGTAGATGTGATACTGGCAGTGTGTTTCTCTGTATTATTTCCAAGATATAAATGGATACAAGTGAAAAAGAAGAATTACTTACTCCAAACCCTAGAAATATATGGAAGATAAAGGGGGAAATCATTAATTTAAAACAGTATCTTTTACTACATTGTGCTAGTATGTTAAACAAGACTGCTTGTTTAAATTCACATACGCAGGCACAGCTCACTAGATTTTAACATAAATATCTGAGTTTTTAGTGTTCTTCATTCCAGCCTATTTATATTGTCTCAAATGTCTTTTATTGTTTCTAGGAAAATGTAATATGTTAGGAACCTAAAATAATTTATTTTGAACATAATACTGGTTACATGACTTTTCAGGTGATATTGAAGATGTAGAAATGCTTGTAAAAACCCTGTATCTGCTGTGTTCAGTGCAAATGAATCTCCAATAACAGAGTAAACTACAGTAATTAGAATTATTAAAAGGGATTTGTGAAGCTTTGACTGAGAAAGGAAGAATAAAGGAATTATTCTGCCTTCTGTGATAACAGAATTTCGTGTTGCATTTTACCACTTTTGATTATCCAAATTGCCAATGTTATTTCTCTTCATCCTTGAGACTGAGACAAGAATGTGTTGTCCATGCAGAAACATCACCGTTCCTTTCACATTTGTCTTTCTCACCTTTGAATCTTTTTCTGTGAAAGCCCTCTTAAGGAACCAAACTTTTGCAAAGGTTCTCTTAGTCCTACCAACTGGGCTAACAGAAATGTAGGTGGAAAACTTGATAAATCTTGATTTGCACACATTGCTCTACCATGGAAACTAAGTCTATGCAATCATTGCAGCACTAATGCCTCTGGTCCTTGGTGGTTTTAGTCACAGTGGCCAAAGTGATCAGGTTTGAGAGCTTTTATACAGAACTGGGTGGCTTCCTCCTCTCTGACTTCCTTCCCAATCAAAATCTTGTCCTTTGAGTTTCCAGGCAGTTCCTAGCCCTTGGCCTTTTCAGCTAGGCTATAGGCTGCTTGAAACTGGGGGGACACTGGCAGGACTCCTACTTTCCTAGGACATAGTAGGTGTCTTATCTTGTTCAGTATTTTATTCTTTTCTTGCAAGACTTTTTTTTCCTTTTCTTTTCTGAAAGAAAAAGCAGTCTTTTTTCAGCTCCCAGGGTTGTACTTCAATGACCAGTGTTCGATTGTCAGTGAGATGTCACGCAGAAATCCCACCTTTACATTAAACTATTATTATTTGTCGAGAGAATAATATAGCTTGAGGCAAACTGGTCATCCACAAGGAATCAATGTGAGATTAGAAGGAAGGGTGAGAGGCCTTCCCTTTGGTCTCTGAAGAATTTATGAATGTTTAAGTAAAAAAGAATTGAGCCTGACCTCTGACTGTTGGGGGAGACTGTCATCTGGTAGCTCAGGTCCTGCCTGCTATTTTGGATGCTCCGGTTGATCTCGCTAAGATAATTTTACTATGGAAAAATGAAATCAAAGTGGACAGGCCCTAGACCTCTGCCAGGATTTGGACTTTGCCTTCTTTTCCTAAGCAATGCTCGTATACCCTGGGACCTGACAATGTCGGTTTCCTTCCAGCCTGTTGATCTTGAACCTTGTACAAGTGCCAGGAGCAGCAGAAAGGTAGTAGGGAGAGTTCCTTGTATTGCAGGTCTGTGGAGCAGCGGGGCTGTGACTCGGCTGGAAGGTTTTGGATCCCCTCTGGTGGTAGACTGAGCCGTACAAATGTGCTTATTTACATTTCCCAGGCTCCTTAGTTCCTAACGGTGAATATATTCATATATTGTTTTGCTTTTATTTTTATTCAGTAGCAGGTGGTTCACACAATATGGAGCACCAAGACACTGAACAGAAAGCATAAACTTTTAGAGACACTTTTTCCATATTTTTAGGATGAACTCTACTGGTTTATTTAGCTGAAGAGAAAGAAAAACTGCTATTTGGCCTAGAAAAATGCTATTATTATTCATAAAATTCATTGTACTCAAGCAAATTAGTGTCTTACTATATTACACTAAAATGCCAAACTTTTGGTATGTCGGTGGATTGCCTGGAGCAAGAAAATGTATGGAAGAACATAAGCTATATCCTGTACACTGATATTGGTGATGGCTGCGTTTGCTTTGTGTGTCCTGAGTGTATTTGCTCGGCATTGCTCTTTCATGCAGAAAAGTAAGGATTAGACGTGTCCCACTGTGAGATGATTCATATACGGAGAATGTGCATATTCAGAAAGAGCTGAATTTCAAGAGTAAATTAGTGAAGAGAAGCTTATGGTAGGAATCAAGAATAAATTGTTAGATGAGCAAAGAATAAATGTAATTAATAAAAAGCAATTAAACTAAGGACTTTTCATCAAGTTAAGTCTCTAGCAATTCTGACAGCTTGTCTGAGAAATTTTGTTGAAGTTGCTGCTCTTAATTATTTTTTTAAAATATTAGCTGCAAATATACAGTTCATTCTTTGATTTCATGTAACATGGGTATATATTAAAATACATATTTCTATGAAAACACAAATATAAAAATAAATATATACTCCCTGAAGTGCTCTTCCAATTCTATCACATAGCGCTGCATTAGTATAATTTAAAGGATACATAATGTCAGAGTAGAGCTGGACATTTAAAATTGATAGAGCATCTGCCAGATTCAAACTTTTATTTTCTTTATCTAAAAATGTTCAACATTATCTAATATTTAACAAAATATAAGACTTTCCCAATTTTTGTATTATTCATACCTTCCGAGAAATGTTAACATAACCTAACAATTGGCAATGAGAACAGTAGGAAATGCATTTTATATCTGTGAGTTGTTGTATCTTTTAGAAGTTCAGTATAGATTCATAGTGTATAAAAAAATTTGCATTTGGAATGGCTGATTTTCTTTCTGAGTACACCTAATCTATATGGAAGTGAAATGAAACATCAAGCTGACAGCATTTCTCAGAAGAAAACCTCAGTGAAAAATCATTCATTTGACTACATGTACCTAATTTGCAAACAGGATACTGTGTTAAGCTTAAATGGACACTTTCTGAAAGTTTGCATGTGAAGTCCCTCCTCATTAAAAAAAATGACAATAAACAAACACAGAGCTAACAATTGAAAATTAATGTTTCTTGAAATAGTTATTCTGTTTGGATTTCAGCTCTCATGTCAACATAGGCATGACAATATGGTCCTGGTATCAGTCCCCAAAACTAAGGTTTTCAAAACAAAACCACAAATAAGAGAGAAGTCGAGGGATGGTGTGTCCCAGAGGACACCACTACAGTTGTATGTAGTTTGTCAGTGTGACTCCTATCTAAGCTGATAACAGAAAAGAGCTAATGGGAATATAAAACTGCTTGGAAACTTTGGTGAAATGTATTTATGACTCTTCTCAGCTACAAATCTTCTCTACTGAAGATTTGCCATGTTTCTACCTTTATTTATTTATTTTTTTATTTATTTCGTCCCTGCTCAATATGATGCATGGGCAACAATATATATAGTGGTGTCTGTTCTTACGCTACCAGCTCATCTCACAGGCAGAAGGTGTTACATAAAGAGGACAGCTGTTTGCAGGTGTGTGACTTCCCTATGAAATGAAGGTCACAAAAACAGCATTAATGACAAATAGCTCTAGATTTGTCACAGGTGGAAAATGATCTTAATTAGGACCACTTGTTAGCCACATAAATATTCAGATTCTGGTGCCATTTAATATAGACTGTAGCCACTCAAGATTTACCTAAAGCCAATTTGTAGAAATTGCTGCTCAGAGCTTTAGCCTTAGGGGCCTGCAATTTGTAACCTTTTATCAGAGCAAATGTTTTACAAGGCCTTCCTGCCCCTATTTCGTACTTTATTGCACATTATTTGTTGTTGGTGTTGCAGCCTTGTACCCGCATACTCCTTATCATGGCAAGTCCTCCTGGAAAACAAGTATCCAGGAGTGAAATCATCCCTCCTGACCTCTCTTTGCCTTACTGCTTACCTCTCTCGTCCTTTTTATCTTCCTTAGCTTTCACTGTTAGAATCTCTGTCATAAAATACAGACCATGCAAATGGAAATATGCCCGTAAACCTGTCTTCATAGCCTTTTTTTTGGTTTGTTTTTTTGCATCAAGTACCCATTTTATTTCTTTTATAAGTCTGTCAGGGCACAGCTGTGGATAGAGCAGGTCTTGAATCAAAGGGAGATGGGAATAGAAAGGCATCAAATTCTTGTCTGAAGTCAATTTTTGTTTTTCATTTAATTTGATCAAGTGGAATTGAATAACAAAGAAAGGCAAATCTAAATCACTGTTGCTTAGGCAACAAGATGTTGCTAAGAATAAAGCTGTAGCTTCATTAAAAAACATGTGAGAGAGGTACTGTAGCTGCCTGTGGAAAACTGTGTTGATCAAATTCTAAGATCCAGTTTGAGTGCACTGTGGAAAACATCAGTCTCACCCAGTTTCACCAAAGGAGAAGTAGAACTTAAAATTTGAAGCTGATCTCTGTTTCTGTGCGTTTTGACACTGTTGCTATCTGTAAGTTATTGTAGTGAATGTCCATTTAATCTACAACGTATTTTGGCAGACACTGAAGAAGTGCAGCTAACAGCATCTTGACAAAATTCAGTTCTACCAACTCTGTCATACATGTAAGAAATCTGTCAGGCTTTATAAAACTGGCTTTATAAAGCTAAGCCAATTAGTAATTACTTTTAATGTTATTACTGTACACCATCCAAAACTCACTCAGGCACGAGTGCCCATAAGCCATTTATAGCAGTGGTATAGCTATGAACTAAGAGGTTTCTGAAATCTGATAATATTTCTATCCCTTTATCTCCCCTGTTTTATTCTTGTTATCCTCATTTATCTTATGGAATTAGTTATTTTTAACTTAATTAATGTAACTGAAGAGAGAAAGGTCTAACCATATACTTAAACTTTCTCACTTACTGATTCATTTCAGAGTTATATGTTCTTGATCATGGAAAGGTACATAAAATATGAAGAAAAGGCGAGATCTCTCAATCTTACAACATCTCACACTATTCAATATTTTCTCCTATTTTATTTAGAATTTTATATATAATTATTAAATTATATTTAATTATTATATTATTAAATAGCAATATGTTGAAGGTATTAAAATAAAAAAAATAAGAAATATGTATCAAAAGTTTTTTAAAAGTACTGTAGTGTTTGCATATAGACACACAGTGTTTTAAAGTCCATACATTTACACACAGTTGCCATATTATCTTTGTGGATGTACGTAGGGAATAGAAATGTACTAAACCAGTAAAAAATTACTGTTCTTTCATACACTAATTCAGCTAATTCATTAACCATGCTTAATCTCAATGTTAGCAAATAATTATGCAGTTACTGTATGTATGGTACAGTAGAGTCTAAATGTGACAACCCATAGGGTGGCCTTACTGTGTTAGAAGCTACAGACAAATAGTAAGAAACCAGGGCTGCCATGTAGACTTTACAGTGTGAACGGTAAAGACTGCCAAGTGATGGAAGGGGAAACAGAGGGAAAACTGTTTTCTTTATTTTACAAATGAAGAATTAAGTAACAGATCAATTAAAAGTGATGTCAAAGATCTGTTGCAAAAATCCTGCAACAGAACAACCTCAGACCAGATCGCTAGTATGAAAATTCAATGCAGTTTAATCTCAGCCTTCTTCGAGGAACTATAGCTGCCTGAGTATACAAAAAGAGATTATACCGAGGCATTACTTGAAATGACTGACAGAATTGGAAGTCATCAGGTAAAAAGAGAAAATTGGAAACTGTAGGACAGGATTATGGAATTTCAAGCTGAGAGTTTTCTTTTCATATACATATTTGATGACATGACTGTCAGAATTATACACACAGAAGCAGATAAACATATGAAATTACTGCCAGAATTTATTTCCAGTGGGAGATTTTATGAAAAGATGAGGATCTTATATTTTTAGTTTTTTTTTCCAGTGAGGTGGTGGAAAGATAGTACCGTCTGTCAGTTTCTGGAGATCAAGGTGTATGAAAGTGCATGGAGCAAAAAAAAAAATAATCTACCATTTTGAAATAATTTGCAGTGGAAGACATTCCCAGTGCAGATCAGATGGTGAATCTGTGATCTCAAAAGAGGATTACTCCGGATTAGTTGTCTAGTGAAGCAGGCACTTTGTGTAATCCAGCAGACAGCTCCATCGAGAGCTAATTCATTGCTGGATTTCTTTTTCTTTTTTTTTTTTTTTTAATTTTAAATATGACTTTGTCAAGTGGATTTTCATGTACTAATTAACAGTAATTTTGACCGTATTTGTGACAATAAAACAGATTATGTGGTATTTATATGTGTGTGTGTATACACACATACGTATAAGCGACTGAAAATGAATGACCAGAATCTCAGGGGAGGCAGTAATTGCGGTAGGAAGTAATCTGAACTATGTTTTTTTTTATTTTACAGCAGTTTCAAGTAAGTTTAAGCACTGCTTCCCGTAAGTAGTGACTTCTCTACTGATTCAAAGCCAATTTGCATCCTTGTTCCTGTGTTCAGGGCAAGCCGAAATAAGCCCCAGCAAGCTTGTTATGTAGTCCAGATGAAGTCCCATCCATTGCTTCTAATCCAGTCCCCAAATATTGACAGTCAGAGGTTTCCTCCCCCATGAAATTGGCCCAGATGTTTTCTTTGGACCCTACAGCAGGCTGAAACTAAATGAGAAAAAGGCAAGACCCCACTTGCTTTTAAAGCTACTCTGGAAACAGGCAAAACAATTCTTTCCCTAGTGCAGACTGTCCTAGGTGAGACACCATTTTCAGCAACGAACAAAGTAATATGAAAAGAGACAGGGAGACTTACACCTCCAAATTGCTGAGATGGAATGAGGTCAAGTTTGACAAAGTGCATCAAATCAGCAGGAGAAGTCTTCTTTTTTCTTTTCTTTTTTTTTTTTTTTAATAAGAGATTATTTTAAGTAGCAGCCACCCTGTATATGTGTCTGCTCCTCCTGTTCAAAACCGTTGCCGAAACTCTCTTTACCCACCGAAGCTGTGACAACAAGGTGTCACTGGCAGGCAGTATAAATACATATTTTTAGCTTAGGCAGTGAAAAGCTCATCCCCACACGCACACCAAGCAGCAGAGAGAGACGAGGGCAAGAGGGGGAGCGTGAGCAGCGCCCTGGCCAGCCAGGCACAGACCCATCGCAGCAGAGCGCTCGGGCACTCACGCTGCCTGCCGAGGGGCCGAGTGGGCCCCCTGCCCGGCTCCCCCAGGACTCTGCCCTGGGACCGGTGCCCCCGCGGGCCAGGCGTGAAACTCGGCACGGTGAGTCCGCAGAGCCGGGGCCCCTCACAGAATTTTGGATGTGCTCAGGATTTGTTATGGGATGAACTGTAAGCGCGATCTGAAGATAGAAAAAGGGAGGGATATAAGAGATTTGAGGAGGAACAAAGATGGGAGAATAGAGGGATATGGGGCTAAACAGAGGCTGGTGGCCTGTAAATGGGACTGGTCAGTACATCTGTCTGGCCATGCCCTGAGCCAGTCCTATAGTGTTATTACCACATGTCCACCACAGCCTCTCCTACATTCTTATTAAATTCCTTTCTAACTAGCTCCCCAGGTGAGAGGCTCTCGTGTGTGTGGGTGGCGGTTTGAGTGCCAGTGACTGGGAGGGGTGAGAGTCACAGGGCTGCGTGTCCGTCATGCCTGCAGCAGGAGGGTAGCTCTGGGGGCAAGGATCCAGGGCCAGCTGCTGCATGGGCTGCATGTCCAGGACCAGCTGCAGGAGGAATCCACAATATCCAACAGTACACATGTGTATATGTGTGTGTGTGTCCCACTGACGGACCTTCCTCCTGATCAACCAGGGAGAAGAACAGTGTGAAATCTTTGGATGTTATTTGTGTTTGTAGAAGTGCTGAGATGATTGTCTTTCACCCCCATTGATCCAGGTGGCCAGCCAGGTATCCATGTATATAATGTTGTACACGAGTGTTGGTACAAGTGCCTACTGGGAAGACCTGCTCAGCATTGATACTGGTTGGAGCTGGGGACATGAAGCTGAGACAGTCCTGTCCCATTGGGCAATCAGGTTCAACCTCCTTCCCTAATATGTGTAATGCAAACGCCCTATGCTTTCTTGCTTCACTAGTTTGCTTCTGCTGGAAAATATCAGTAACATTTTCTTAGAAATCATCAGAATCCATCTTTTTAATATAAGAACTATTCCCCTGAAGACATGAAAATACTTGTTAGCAAGTATTGATATGAGTACTGTAATGCAAGACTCAAGGTGCTTGTTTGATTAGGAGCAAGCCCAGATGTATTTGTAATGCATTGTTACTAAATATTTATGAAAAAATATCAGAACTATAAATAACACTTATTAACACTTTTTCTCTTGCAACAGATTCCCAACCTGTAGAAGTGTACATGATAAATGATACTGAAATTGTATAAAATATATTTTCTTTTCTGAAAAAAGTCCTCTAACATATCATAAGCTGCTAAATGCATCTGAAAGTTGGCATGTGCAATCATTTAATATAATAATAGTAAATAGTTTTACTATTATTATTATTATTATTATTATTGTCCCTATATATCATTCCAAGATGTCCAGGTACCTATATAACTACTTAACAAAGGATTAATTTATACATGTAAATAGTTCTACTGAAGTCACATCTGACATTTCACATGTGATTTTCCTGATCTGTTGTCAGCTGTCTGTATAGAAAAAAAAATGGCTCTAATAAAATCCTGATGTATATGGCAATGTACTAGCAATTACATAAATCTTTGCACATTACTCGATTGCACTTTGCTCCAGCATCTCCCAGGCTTCTTAAATGTGCACACCAAAAAGTCCATACAGGTCAGTAAAATGATAAGGCAGTTCTGTGAAATACTGCGTTCATACAACATAATGGTTCACTGTGACTGGAAGACCAACTTGCAGTGGATACTGAAAATGAAACTCGTACTGTGCCTGCTCTATCTCACAATTATTTTCAGGTGACGTCCAGACCTAGCTGAGCTATAGATGGCAAACAAGTAAATATTATATATGTAGCCAAAGAAATAACACAGCCTGTGGCTTATCTAGTACCACAGAAACAAAAGGGGTTTTCTTGGTATTATCCATCTGTGATGTCTGTGATCCTGTAGATAAGTTTTTGTTGTTGGTGGTGTTGCTTTTTTTTCTTTAAAGAATGTTACATATATATAATTACATTATATGAAAAGATAAGAGATATGGTTTTATATGTCATTGCAAGATTCAGTAATACTATCAAACATAATTTTTCTGATGATTTAAACTGATCTCAGAAAAATCACAGTAATTATAAGTAAAAATTATGTTTAAGAGTAATCATGTTTTCTGCTCTGAGTCTTCTCTTGTGATTGAAAAATGTGACCAGTGTATATTTTACTGTAATAAGAAATTGTACTTTTAATAATAAACAAATCATTAAAATACATTAAAAATACAAGGTAGTTTCTGGAAGCCATTTTCAGTTTCCTAAAAGTTTTTGCGCTTGATGATGTGTGAAACAGTCATAAATGTCAATACATGTATTTTCTGAAGTCTTACTGTTTTACACCTAATTTCCAATTCATTTCATTTTCCAACTCATTACATTTTTATACTGCTCTGTGTAGATCAGATAATGCCATATGTTTTATTTCCTATCTTATTATTAATACACTTTTGAAATAGCTACATGCTGGAGTAATGATTCTAGTCTGCTTAACATGCTGGAAAGGGGAAAAAATAAAAATGCAATTACTAAAGTCTACCACCAGAGAGAGCTTTTGTCTTTCTAGCGTTAAAAAGACAACTACAAAACGCGGTGCTTCATTCATCTCTTACGAGTGTCATAATGGCAATCTGTGCTAAGATTGGTATAGCCTTTATTATCTTATTGCTAGTTTTATTTATAGGCTCTGAATTATTCCTCTGGCATTAGGAGGAGAATAATGAATTAAAATGTCAAATAGTCACAGCACCAATAGGAAATATAAATGCTGAGTGGGTGCGTGTGTGTATATACATGAATATAAATTGTTTTAATTACACAGTTGGTCCTGTTACAGCTGTCAGGACAGCTTATAAAACAGGCAAAATTGACATAAATTGGAGGCAAACTGTAGTATTAACTGCATGACTAGAATCTAGGAAGATCCTCTTATTTGATTTTAATTTAGTCTACCAGTATTACTAACAGGGTGAAGGGCATTCTGTGAAGCATAGAAATGCACTCAGACTTGAACTGCCTGAATGGGAAGATATGCTGCACATTTTTTCTTAGCTGTGAAAATGTGCAGATAAAGTGGCTCTGGGACTATAGCCACTGGCAAATAATGAAATTGCCAAATATTT
The DNA here is from genome assembly GCA_034781795.1 of Crypturellus tataupa. Classification (NCBI taxonomy): domain Eukaryota; kingdom Metazoa; phylum Chordata; class Aves; order Tinamiformes; family Tinamidae; genus Crypturellus; species Crypturellus tataupa. Next base: position 10,909 of record JAWLRI010000437.1, on the reverse strand, counting down.
TTAGTATATGTAAGTACATGGTTTTCTAGATTTGAAATACTCTTTTGATCACTCTGGATGTCTTGAGTAGAAAACCAATTTCAGTAAAACGGATGTTAATTTTATATGTTTTGCTTTTTATTTATCTGCTTGATAGAGCTTGGTCTATATTTTGCCTGATGGCTCATATCACTTGTGGCAAAGGTACCAACTGTGGTTCAGGAAGAGCAGCAAGTTGGCAGAAGCTATTTTTTGTCCTCAGCTTCTTTTCTGGGCTTACAGCAAAGAGGATACTGAACAAAATATACCTTTGCTGTGATCCAACAGCTTCCCTGACTTTGTGGTCATGGGTGAGATGATAAATAGAAATAGCTTCCTCTTTCACCCAGTATTCCTCCTCCAACTTTTATCTCAAAAGAGTACGTGAAGGTGACTGACTTCAGCATGATCATGCTGAGGTTTATGCAAGAATGCATGGAAAATTTCAAAGAAAGAAAAAAAATCTTTTTTTTTTTCCCTAATAATATGAACATTTTTGTTGTTAATCTAGCAACAAGATGAATCTGTCACACTCCTCCGTTTTTTTTTCACTTAACTGGCTCCCACTGCATATTTCTTCCCATGTTATAACTCCAGGCATTGCTATGAAATATGTAAGTTCAGGCTTGTAAAGAAATATTTCTAATGACAGACAGAAAAATTAAAGCTGTGTTGTTAGGTCTGATCTAGGATTTTCTCTTTTTTTTATTATTTTTAAAATATTCCTCTTGGTAAGGATTAAAGGTACTCAACATTTTTTTTTTTTTTGATAGAAACGGACCAAGCAGCATATTAACATGCCACAATAGCAACATATTTCCTCTTAGAAGTGAGCCAAACACATGACTAAAATGCACACAAACTAACCCAACGCACGTGCGAACATCCAATAAACTCTCCAAAAAAGGGGGTACTACAGGTCCTGTGAATTGTTATGACAGGTTGTAGCGAGCCAACCTAATAAGTTTGCCATTAATGCTATTTTCTCGACTTTATGTGTCAGTAAATAAGTAAGTAACAAAAGATTGACAGCTAATAATTATTGTGAAATGCTAAAAAAAAAATAAAACTATGCTATTAAAACTATGCTGTTAATTTTGATTTGTGCTTCTTGTAAATAAGACTTCAAACTTCAGAGGTTCCTCCAAGAAACAGGTGACAGTGTGAAAGTATACTGGTACAGAAGCAGTTTGTAATACGGTTTATTTATATGGGGGAAAAACAAACAAACAAACATAGAAGTAGGTGTACTCCAATGTAGGTTACAAAAAAGTATTTTAAGAAAATTTTAGATTTGTGACTCCTAAACCTAGTTCAACCTAATATTGACCCTAAAGTGAGCTCTTTAGTCATGAGTGTTGCTTGCTGTGAATTCCTGGCATTCTAGCCCTCAAATTCAATTAGGCTAGACACGTTGCTGCAGTATGTGATTGATCAGATATGCAATAAGGGCTGATCATATCAAAAACTCACCAGCTTTAAGTGAGGTTTTAAAGTAGTTGCAACTCAGGACTGTGCTTTAGACAAAAGTTGAAATGTTATCTTACATAGTAGAAGTCTTCTCCTTCAGAATACTAAACATGTTGGTAGTATGTGCAAGTCTCCAGTTAGCTACTTCAATATTCATGACAATTAGAAAAATCTTTACTCTTGTCAACAGTGCCTCTCCACAGTCTTTTTCAAGCTTGCCGATAATTTCATGATGGAGGCAGAGTGTAGGCAGAACAGAAATCTTTCCTTCCCTCATGCCATTAAGTTTGCAGCTGAGAAAGTACATGCCCAAGCAGAACTCTTGCAAAGAAAAGCTCCAGGCTGCCCGGGCAGCTTCCAGCATGCACCTGAATTCAGGGGAACGTGGAACATGGGCTCCCTGTTTTCCTGAGCCTCCTGGTTCTTTAAGTATGATGTAAGGGTGAATAACACATTTCAAAACTTAAGTGACTGCTTTTCTAACTATTGTTGTGGATGTAGTTTAGAGCTTTTGTAATTGCTTTAGGGCCAACACATGTGTGCTAAGGGTAGGTTGCTATACTGGAGAGGGATATTGCTCAAGACATATTCTCTCCTCTGCCCAGCACTGCAGGATCCCATAGGCAGGCTGTGTGATGCTGTCCTTGCAAGAAGAGTTCTCACAACTGCTTGTCACACCATGTTGCAGTTTGTGTCAGTTCAGACAATTGATTTAATTGAAAAATAAGCCAGCAAAAAATAGACCCATAAGCAGTTTTGAGTGAGGAGATCTTATCAATGTGTGTGAGTATCTGAGAGAGGGTGTGAAGATGATGGAGCCAGACTCTTCAGAAGGTGCTCAGTGAAAGGGAGAGGCAATGGGCATAGACTGAAACACAGCAAGCTCTGAACATGAAGTAGAACATTTTTACTGTAGGGATGAATGTACACTAGAACAGGTTACCCAGTGAGGTTGTGGAGTTTCCATCCTTATAAATACCTAAAAACTATCTGGACATTGTTCTGTGCAGTGGGCTCTAGGTGACTCTGCTTGAGCAGGTAGATTGGTCCACATTATGTCCAGAGGTCCCTTGAAACCTCAACCATTCTGTGCTTCTATGAAGAGGAAAAGAGAGATGGAGAAGCTGGAAGAAGCAAGGAGAGCTGGAGAAACCTGGGCAGGATAAAAGTCAGGAAATGCCCTTTAACCTGTGCAAAATGATCTCTGTGAATTACATTATACCTCTTTGCTTACATGTATGTAGGGAAGTTAGCACAGTAAGTAGGGTGTGAACTGACAGCACATCACACTTCAGCCATGTGCCTCATGGTACAGCAAGACTGGGTGATGACTTGCACCAACACAGCAACTCACCACAGCAACTTGCCTACCCTACCTCTCCCTGCCCAGCGCTCCACCCGTAGCCTCCTGTGGCTTGGACACACCTCGGGCCAGCCGCAGTCTGGCCAAACCTCAGCAAAGAGCGTGAGATTTCTGCCTCTGATGACCAATCTGGCAAAGATCAGGGCAAGGAGTGAGACTGGGTTCTCAGGAATCAAGGCAAGGAGAAGGTAGGGCAGCAGAGAGCATTCATTTGGCTCAGCTGCCTACAAAACCACCATGACAACACAAGGCAGCAGGTTTCAAAAGCCGCCTCATCTAGAGGCTCTCAGTTTGTGAAGGTGGTAATTCGTGAAGAGTATCCATGGATTCACATCCCTGCTTGCTGGGGGCTTCAATACTTGGGTGATAAAATATTCTCCATTTCATAACAGAGCAGGAAGGCGCTAAAGACAAAGGAGACTCCAGCTCTCAGGATGTCTTTCCAGTTAGTCTGCCCTCCCCTAGTATAGCTGATCTGTCTTGATAGATTTCAACACTTTCCCCTGCAAATGACTCAACCATCATTTCCCACTGTACCTTTGCAGAGATTATAAAGGGAAGCTGACACGTTAGATGAGCTGGTTTGCCCTGCTTTCAGAAGAAACCATGGCAGGTTTAGAGTTTACACTGGATTTTTGAAGCAGAGGAGTAAAAAAAGATTTTTCTGTCTTTCATCTATTAGTTTTACAAGATAAAAACTGGATCCAAAGAGCACTATTCCAGGACTCAAAAGTGGTGTATCTTTTGACTATTTCAAGTAGTTGACTCAGATCTGAGGGAAGGAGGAAAAATGGTAGGAAAATTTAGAGTTAATTTTATGCAGCATCTGTGGGGGAGGAAAAGAAGGGCATCATATTCAACCTACAGAGCAACATAAGCAAATTTAATTCCTTAAAGGCAGAAAAGAAAGCATGTTATGGGTAACCAGGCACCAGACTCACTCACTGATATATTTGTGCATCAAGTCTGTTTTGAACTACAGATAATGAAAATAGATGTCACTGGGTCTCAGGGAATTTTGTTTTTTATCAAAGCAAAAAACGTAGTGCAGAAAATGCCTCTGTTTTTGTTTCGGGTTCCACATTTCCTAAATAAGCCTGTAGACTCTGTAGTCCATTTCAAAGACTTTTGAAGGGATTCATTCTCCCAGAGGATGAGAAGTTGTTAATGGTATTACTTTCACAGCATACAACTGAAAAGGATCTCAGACATAAACAAAAAGGACTTTATAATAAAGTTCAATATTGCCTCCATTTTGTAGCTAAAGAAACAGGTAGAGAGGGACTGTTGGTAAGCTCATGCCAAAACACAGCTAGGTAGAGAGCCCATGCTTGCTATTGTCTTTGCTCAGACCATTAAACTTGGTGCAGCAGTTGTCTGAAGCCATACATCCAGATCTGGGCCCCTAGTACAAGAGAGATAAGGATATACTGGAATAAGAGCAGTGAAGGGCAACAGAAATGGTTAAGGGATTGGACCATTTGACATACGAGGAGAGGCTGAGAGAGCTGGGACTGTTCAGCCTTGAGAAGGTTCAAGGGAGATCTTACCAATGTGTGCAAATATCTGACGAGAAAGAGTAAAGAAGATAGAGTTAGACTCTTTAAATAGTGCCCAGTGACTGAACAAATTGAATACAGTAAATGATATTTAAACATAATAAGAAACATTTTATTTATTCATTTATTTTTAAATGGAGAGGTCAACAGATTGCTCAGGCAGGTTGTGGAGTTTTCATCCTTGCAGATATTCAAAAGGCAACTGGACACAGCCCTGAACTAGTTGTTCTAGGTGATCCTGCTCTAAGCTGGGGGTGTCAGACTAGATGATCTCTGGAGGTACTTCCTAGGCACAACCATTCTGTGTGACTCCGTGAACGACAGAGAGAGCTGCACAATGACTCCACTAATTTGTAAGTAAGTTATAATTTGGTCGCTGTTTTTTGGGCTAGTCTCAGGCCCAGCTTGGGAGTTAAGGCTCTGTAAGAGCACCATGAATAAAGAGCACCTTTCCCATGACCATAGGTAAAGACATTACAGTGGTAAGTATTTCCAGATAATCTGATTAACAAGAAAGTATGATGCAAGGAGGGAATAAAGTTTTTCTTTTTTTTACCTATTTTTGTTCAGTATTTCGAAAAGTGCCTTATGAACAACACTCTACAGGAACTGTAGGAAAAAAGGACGTATATTTAAGTTTGCAATGTCATGTATTGAGAAGTTAGACATGGTGGAGTTAATGTTACCAGAGCAACCGTAGTTTGTTCCTTTCTGGTTGGTGCTCAGTCTTTCTCAGATGATCACATATGGTTCGTAACATGGTTTCCTTCTCTTCCTCCTCCTCCTCATTCCCAGGATAGATTGGATTCACTGCATGAACAACTAGGAATGCTACCTTTTACCTTACATTACCTTATTTAATGTTTGATCCAGTCTGTGTACTAAATGAATCAGCTCGTGAACTGAAATTGAATATGCCAGGGCCTCAAGTGCACCAAGAAGCTCTGTTCACCCAGACCAACTTGTAATCGTCTTTTTCAGTAATCCCTGCATCTGCAAAACCTCCCCTGCAACCAAGGTTTTAGATGTCTCTGTTCAAGGCCAGCTCTAATACGAGTGCAGCTGCATAACCTTGGATCAGACTTCTATAAAAACAGCCAAAGTGTGAGAGTGAGCTGTGAAATGTGTCCGCCCACTCGCTGTGCTCCGACCGTCCGCTCACCGCTGACCCCACAGCTCCAGTCCATGCCCTTGCCTGAGGTTTGCAGTGGATTCAGCTGCACCTTCCCAAGGACATATCCCTGTCCTGCCCTTCAGGCTGCCTCCCAGCAGGGCCAGGGCCTGTGGTGGCGCCTGCTAATGACTGGGCTGTGGTTGACCCTGGCCACAGTCCCCGGCTCAGCCTGGTCCACCTCACCAGGGGCTGCAGGAGGAGGATAGAGGCACTGCCTTCTTCACAGAATTTCCTCCAAGGGAATTAAAGCCCATAGTGTAATGGCAGAGTAAACATCTCACTGTGGTTTCATAAATGGGGTTTGCTTGATTTAGCAACTGTAGCAGCAGTTTTTTAACCCCTTGCTCTCATAGATGCATCTCTTGTCCCCTCTCCTATCTCCAGCTGAAGAGCTTCTGCAGATGTGAGACATCTGTGATGGGTATAAGCTGAGAGAAGTCTGTACTGGCACAGAGTCCATTATGCTAGGATATTTAGCAGAAGGATTTTTAGGAGGGTATGTCTCCTGACATTCAGTTCCTATGTGGCATTGAAGTTAGTCCAGTAAAGTTGTATCTGTATGATACAGAACAGCGCTGCAATCTGCCAAGGCCAAGGAAGTCCTGGCTGCGCTTAAGGGCTTAAGGGCTTAAGGTCTGTGCACACCTTCCCAAACTACTTGCAGCACCCAGCACACTCCCATGTGTACAAAGCAGTATCAGTTGCTGGCTGCAAGTGCTTGGATAACAGGACAGCACTATACAACAGTACAAAACAGCACTATAATCTGATGAATGTTTTTGGGTGGTCTACCTGTGTAGCAATAAGCAGTTACTTCTCCCAACCCATCTCCAACTGTTCAGGTCCTCATCAGGTCAATGCTCCTCACATCAGCTAGTCTCCTACTCCACCGATTCCTTTCAAGATGAATTGGTTTAATGTTGACTTTTTTAACGTCATGAAGTGCTTGCTGTCTGTAAATGGGTAGGAACAGATGTTGCTTCAACTGCCCTATCTGCGGGCAAAGGTCCACATGGACTTTTTTGTTTCTTTAGCTTTCCAAAAACAATATCAGCCCACAGGAAATGGAGCTGACCTACATAACTAATTTCACTTTCCCTAACTAAAGTTTCAAAGCAAATCTAACTCAGTTTAGGAAAGTCTCAGCTTGACATTGGTAGACTTGTGAGCAAAGTCAAAAGTAATAAAATTCCAGAAGAGCATTTACAATTTCTCAGAGGTTTCTAAGTTAGACAGCTTTTAGTGCAGTCTCACAAGAGAACCCAAAAGCATGTTTCTTGCTATATTCCAGCTAACTGCATTCCTCATGCTGATGAACAGGAGTTCTTGTGATTTAAGGTTACTGGAGTTCAGTGGTAAGAAAGGACATCCTTTTGAAGTGGACATCTGGCATAGATAACTTTATACCAACAGAATAATACTTAGCAGCTCTACTAGCAACTGAGGCAGAATGTCATGATCAGCTCAGTTTGAGCACTGTAAAGCTAAGCAATGCTATTTTCCATGCTTATATGCAAAACGTAGTCTTCTGCAATAGATTATACAGTTACAAACAGGTTAAAAACATTATTTGCCCAGGCACCCCTTAAAAAGGTATCTAATTGACAAATATAACTGAAATGTTCCTCTAACCTTGTATAAAAGTGCCCCTGTACACTGAAAAAAATCGATGCACTGAAGCTGAAGGTTAACATAATATAAATGATGCTTAGGATGTATGCTTTTAATGGGGCAGAAAGCCGTATTTCACACTGGAGTCTCTAAAATACACATCTCTGATTACATTAACAATACCAAAGCTAAACTGATAAAACCTTGAGCTGACATTCAGTATGAAGTAAAACATTCTCACAGTGACTTGCTTAAAAGGGCCTGATAGTGCCTTGTTGAGGATTATGCTGAACCTTGCTGTTGCTACTGCAATCGTTTTACATTAACTTTGCCAGACAAAACATTGCATATACTAGAGTTTGAGATTTTCAGACATAAAAATTTGTTCTATTTGCACATAAAGCACTAACTATTCCTGAGCAAAAATTATCTACTATTTAAATTACTACTTTTGTAACCTGACCTTTCGTGTGTGATAAATGCCATCTGCTAACTGAATGCAATATAACAAAATATACAAAACTAAACTAAGAAGGAGATTAGAAAACATAATGCATCACCATAAACTAAAACATTGAATCTAAACACTAGGCACTTAATTTTGATAGATGCACTTACTTAACAGATTTATTGTGACCAAATATGGCAGAACAGAAATAAGAAGGACGAAAGCATCTGGCTACTCGTTCTATTTTCCTGGTACAAAAAAATCCACTATCACATTACTGGCAGTAATTACTGGTCAGCTTTTCCTGTTGGATCAATGTCTTTGACACAAATGCCAAAAAGCAAATTCTTCAAGTGCTGTGTTATTTAAACAAGTAGAAAAATAAACTAGTACAAGCAAATGACCTTGGCTATTTGTCACATTAAACAAAAACAAATAGAATTGTTCATAAGCAACAGGACAAATTTGTGTAAAGCCTCTGTGGAATAGCTAAAGAGCTTCAGCTGTTCCTTTGTGCTACTCAGTTGTTGTGTATTTGAGAACTCTCATTCTGAGCATTATTGTGTAACTCTCACTCAACAGAAAAACAAGTCCTTGGTACAGTGTGTTCTTCTTTGTGTTTAGCCTTTTTCATGGGCAAATCTGCTGATAAATCTATTTTATCTGCAGATAAAACTATTAGAAACCACTTACTTAATAACCTTGTCAATGTGAGCACCTCTCTTCTAGAAGGAAAGGCTTAACTGAAGATAGTGGGTATGCCTGGTACTAAGAAACTTAAGTCTCCTCTTCTAAACAAAGTTATCCCAAGGGATGCGGAGTTACGCCTTTATTTGGGGTGAAAGGGGCCGGAAAAGACTGGGTTTCCTCTCATTCTTATTTTTTTTTCCTAGGGTAGAGTGGGGCTAACTACATAGGTAGTTTAATGCAGAAACGGTCCAACTGCAGGCCAGCCTGTGCTTCCTGGAGATCTATGCTGGCAGCCTCCTCCAAGGTCAAATCTGTGAGGACCTGTCAGGTACCGAAGCACCTTTTTTGTCCCTGAGGAAAGAGTATATGGATAATGAAGGCCAGAATGACCTGTATGTTAGCTAATGCTGTAGATAAGCCCCTCAAGAAGGTATGATTTTACGCAGAGATTTTTTTTTAAGGACTCTTTTTGTGGGGATGGGAAGGAGTAATTTGTTAAAATTTTCTTGGCAGAAGAGAGGGGGAAGGGAAATAGCAACATTCACAGCAAAAATAGATGATACTTGGCTATTGGTCTGCTCCGTCTGATCATTCTGGAAAGAAAAATAAATGCCCTGCTGTGCCACAGCAATGGTCCATTTAGCCCGGTCATCTGCCTCCAACAGAGGCAAGAGGAGAGGATATTTAGTGAGTACATAGGAGCCTGGCTTCCCTGTGACTCCCTTCCCTCCCACTACCTCAGCAACTGCAGTACTCACAGATGCCAGCAGCCACAGCCCTGTGTATTCCCCTTTGCTGCGCGGGTGGCAGGAATAGCCACCCAAAGAGCGTCACAAATCAGGTGTTTGGACTCCCAGTGGGGCTCTCAGTCAGACTCTTCAGCTCGTGCTTATTCTGCACGACATCCCTGCATCAACATTATGGAGGTTCTTATCAAACTCCACGATGTCCTTAGCTTGATGAGAGTGAGTGAAATATTGCATGTTCCAAAATTAATTACAATCCACACTGCCTTATTCTTTCATCTATATCTATACTTAAAGAATCACCTATCCTTACATACTGCCATCAGTACAAAAGTCTCATTCAAGGTAAACCACACAAAGAATTTAAAGCATATTAAGCCAATAGTTCAACAGAAGCATAACTATTTTGCAGAAATGCAGCCTACATAAACATTTATTCAGGATCATTTTTCAAAACCATCTTGGCAAAGAAGTCCCCTATTGTTTATTTCACTGCACAGCTATAAACTGAGTAATTTGCACTCCATGCTCTTTTCATTTTAAAGTCTGGTTGCCTTGGATTTTGAATTCTAATTAAGATATCTACTGGAGTCCAAAAATTGCTATCAAAAAAAAAAAAAAAAGCTAAAATGGTAGTGAAAGCTGACAACCCCCGGTATCTTTTTTTTGCTAGAGCAGATTAGTGAAAATAATCTAAAAGGTGAAACTATTTGTAGTATGTAACTATTTCTCAATAATTTCATCTTTCTTTAGGACAATTAAAAAAAAAAAGGCCTCATCATTTAAAAGATGGCATTTGCCTTCACATTTAGACACTTTCAAATAAAAGGATGAGAAAATGCTTAGACAAGTTCCAGTGTTATATTCATGATTATGTCTCATTAGTTTTACTAATATAGCCACTGGCACACTGTTCCCCAGTTCTCCTCCACCTAGTCATACCAATGAACTAAATTAGCAATGTGACATGTAAGAAGTTTTGACAAGCTGATCTAAACTGTATAAAGCAATTTAAACCACAAAAGCTACCTATATCCATTAACCTATTTCTACTTTGTCTCTCCTACTTAAGATTGCCTGGTCTTTCAGCATTGCAATCTATTTTCAAAATAATTATGATGCTGATAATCCTTCTGAAGGATTTTTTTTTTTTTTTTTACTACTTACACCTTTTACTGTCAATTAAGCTTAAACTCAAGAGTGGGAGCCCACGAGTGCTATCAATGCACTTCTAATTCAGCATCTTCTAATCCTGAAGTTAACAGGTTTATATGGAAATTGCTCCTTGTCAGACTTACTGCAACTGAGGATTTTATTCAAGAGGCACCTTAACCTGGGTTGGCATCATCCTAGTACCCGAGAAACACTCAAGGTTTGAACTGAACTTGCACTTTTTCATTTTTTTGGGGTTGTGATCCTACATGAGAGTATTTTTAAATGTTAGCCTGATACATTTTAAAGAATGGGAAAATACATCTTCTCACAAGACCTCGTCTGATTATGATCCTATAGAGAAACACAGTTCCCCAAACTCATGGGGGGTTTTGCATCAATTTTACTAATAACTCTTCCATTGCCTTGTTTCTTATGTGCAATATTAGTGATTTTAGAGAGAAAACCTTTTAGTAAAATTTACTTCCTAATAAGTTGGCGCCTCTCTCCCTTGCCATGTATATGGCTGAGTGCAGCTGTACACGTTCAACAGCGGCACTGCTGCTGCTTGAAGAGCAGCTGAAATGAAGCACCACTAGTTAGTTTAACACCTCTCTCTGATGGCATGATCATCTATAGATCCGTGGCCTTCTAAAGAGAAGACACCACAGGGTTGTC
>JAWLRI010000436.1:4545695-4566250 GCA_034781795.1 Crypturellus tataupa | reverse complement strand
GAAAAGAAAAGAAAAGAAAAGAAAAGAAAAGAAAAGAAAAGAAAAGAAAAGAAAAGAAAAGAAAAGAAAAGAAAATACAGGCTACACAATAATCCACGAGATTGAAACTAGAAGATGCATGTTCTCTTTTCCTGACTTTGGCACTAGTTTGTTGCTGGATTCCTCATTCCCCATTTCATTTTCACAGAATAGCAGAAAATAAATGTTGGATGCAACATGTGGAGTTAATCTAGCCCAGGGCTTTGGGTCAGGGTTTTGTCTAGCTGAGATTTGAAATCCTCCAGAGTCTGAGGTCCCACAGCCTCCAAGCACTTCCTCCAGTGCTTACGCTGATTGCATAGAGGTGGTTACATCCAAAGAAAATTTTCCTTTCTGCACCTTGTGAAAATTGCTTTTGATCCTTTTGCTCTGCACCTCTGAAGAGAGCCCAGCTTCACCTCCTCCACCACAGCCACCTCCGTAATCTCTCCTCAGCCTCTCCCCATACATTGAATGTTCTGCCCCCAGCCATTTTAATCCTTCGCTCCTGGGCTCTTTGCACATTGAAGATCTGTCTTGTCCTGGGGCAGGGGGCTGGTATAAACTGCATTTTGTAGTTTACTGGGTCATAGCAAGAGAATTTAAACTAGACAAACCTGGCAAGGGTAAGTCTCAAGTCCTTGTAGGCAGAGGGCTCATAAAATGTGCCTCACCACCACAATTGGTTGCCTCAGGCAGCATCTGCCAATTTTTGCATATTTTCATGAGTATAACGGAAATCTGTTGGTCCAAGTCTGGAGCAGACCCCCATAACTGGCATATCCAAGGCTAACAGGCCAAAAGCTCTAAACCCTCACTGGAAAAAGTGGTCTTAAACATGACGCAATGAGTTCAGGATCTCTAGAACAGCATCTATTTACCATAGTATTGTATTTGGGTACAATACCATTAGGTATTTGTATGATATTCTCTCTTCCTATACCCACATAATAAATCTCCTTCAAGGATGAGAAAAGAACAACTAAAAATAAATCTTGTTTTTAGAAATTCCCCTTATTTCATTACCAACAAGCCCAACCAAAGGACGGATGTTGTTTTTTTAATTTTTTAAACAGCAAGTTTGCTTACAGCCAGCAAAGTAGCACTTCAAGAACACTGGTCTTTCTACAGGGTTGAAACAGATTTCCATCACTTGCCTAATTAGCCAAACTCGGGAGTTTGTGCAAAACAGGGATATTTAAGCAGCAGTTTCTATGACTACCATCACCCTGCTCATTATCTCTGAAGGATTAGCCAGAAGATTTTCTTTAATAGTTATGAGGAAGATAAAGTCATGATGGCACACTACTTGATTTGATGGGTGTTAATGAAAGCGCAGTGAATCATTTTCAAAAACACTGCTCTCAAGACCCTTTGTGTGTTGGGCAAGTATGTTTGCGTTGCTGGCTCACAACCTGTCATTAAAGAATCAGTAAGAACTTTTCACTGATGGATAAGGGAGCAGAGTCCAGAGATGCAGCTGCAGCCTAGAGATGGTTCAGCATTACCTCACCTCACCCCACTCTGCTACTGCTGATAGGGCATGTGGAGGAAATGGCAGCAAACTTAAAACGTAACATATAAGACTCTACTTATAAACATATTTGTTTAGGACAATTCTGCTAAGTTTTGATGAGAGGGGAGGGAAAAGCTAGTTTAAGAACTAGAGGATGATCTCTACCAAAATGTATTTATGCTTGCATATCTGACAAGAGGTTGCTGCTTCCAGAGCTTCAAGAGGAAGATCTTCCTTTATAGAACTAAAGAAAATTAAGTTTTCTGTTCCTGAGGAAACCATGAGACTCCAAAGGCTCAAGTAAGAGTCTAGGAAACATTCAGGAGAGGAAATAATTTTGTTTCAACTTTATTGAAATGATGTTATGCTTTAACACTTGGATTCTAGCATACAGCCCTTGTTTTGTGGGCAAAGCACGGGACAGACCCCACAGGTAAGACTGAACAAGTGTTTTGGGTCAAATACAGGCAAGTCACTGATTTTCTGTGTCCCTGAACTCGATGGGCTCAGAAGAGGCTCTTCTGTCTTATGCAAGTCAGAGCACATGGACCAATACCGAATGCAAAAGAGATAGTTCAGGGCATGGTGGCGGGCTTTTTAGCTCACGTTGAAAGAATTATGTTTTGCTAGATGCTGGTTACAGTATACTCAAACTCAAGGTTTGTATATACTCAAGGCTTGAGTGACCTTTATTACCAATCTTGTACAACTGCTGCTAGAAAGCCTATAGGCTTTTAAGTGGCTCTTGAGGCCTGAAAGGGAACCTAGGGGCATTATAAAGTACTGGGGAAAAAACAGGGCTCCTTTTGCTTTTCTGATGTGTGTAGAAATTTGGAGGAGAGTGGCTGCAACTACTTTAATGGAGATTGTTCTATAGAAACAACAACAACAAAAACAGCAAACCAAATCTCAGAATATTAACTCTTTAAGATTAATCACAGCCTCATATTTTACTGAGTTTAAAAATCCTGCAAGAACTTCATAATAGGTTGAAATATTTAGTTCTACCTGGCATAACTGCAAATTAAATACAGCTCATAAGAGCTGCCTTACTATAGTCACAGCACTACTGCAACAGCATTTAAATCTCTTCAAAATACAGCCCCATTGTGCCAGATACTTTTAATCAGTCTAAGCTCTCTGGGGAAGCGTGTATCCACTTGCTTTCTGAATGCCAAGGCAGGAATGAATTTAAAAGTCTTTTTTCTTTTCCCTAGGTTTTTACCATGTCAGGAACAATAGGGTTTTCTTATATAACGGAGCCCCCACATGCCAAGCTGATAGGAAGATATTGTCTGTAAAACAAAGGCACTGAACCTCCCAGAGTAACAAAAGCATGTGTGAGACAGAGATCTGATCTCACATCTGGAGAAACCTAGAAGAGTTAAAAGCTCATGCAGCTCTTAAGTACCTAGCCTTGAACCTAGGCAGGAAAGTGATCCTTAAAATAAGTGATGGTAAGTCTCAAGGAGTCACTCTCACTACCACTAAGCCCAAATTAATGCACATCATATTTCTTGCAGCAGCAAAGGAGCTGTGACAGCAGCTGCTGTGACTGTGAGGAACCATAATCTATAGAAAAGCACCCAATATCACACACTCCTAGCTTAAACTTCAGTCCTACACCTCTTCATTTTTTTGCAAGCATGGGTATCTTTCCACGTCTTTTCCAGCTTCAGTTTCTCTTTTTATATTCCTTGTTTTTAAAATACCCCTATAAGAAGATTAGAGCACTGTAGGTCTCATTGTTAATTGTGGGCAATAAACCATATAGTAATTCCTAGAACAAGCTGAAGGCGAGCAATGGATGGCAGATGAATATTCTGGGCTCCTTTGATATCATTGTGAAATAGATTGCGAGGCATCTTTTTCCTTTGGTTGCAGGCTACATCTCTAATGAAATAAACCTGCGCATGCTAAGTGGCACAGAGTATTAATTGTCTGCTGGTATGTGCCTGGAGGTCCCAGGCAATAGACTGAATGAAACAAATTTCCATCTAATTGCCCCGAGAGTTTTGGACTGAAATCGTCAATCACTCTTTTACTGACAGAAAAAAAAAAATCTGCCCTTTATTATCTGTTTTTCTGTGCTGAGTTTTGTCAACAAGCATGGAAGCTGGCTCTTATTTTGATTCAGGTGGTTCAATACACAGGTGGTGTATGTGTCCACATAGGCCTTGCTTGTAGGGAAGCAAGGGAAGGGGCAAGCAGTCAGAAACAGCATTAGTGTGGAAAAGAGAAGGAAATTTCTCTTTTCTTGTGGCATTTCAGAAAATCCTTCTGTGTGGTAGGAGTGGCATTGACTAAAGAGGACATTTGCTTCTCACTGTCACTCATTTGCTTCTCAAGGTAGCAACTGTACTCAAGTAGCACAAACACACACATCCAAATCACCCATTCCATAAATGAGGAGCCCTTTTTTTCAGGATAGATAGCCTCAAGATATACCCAACGCTCATCCAGATGATGATAAAACTGACTCTTCTGATCAGAATTTCTGACCTTGCCTTCTGTATTTTGAAAGAAAACTCTTGTCCATTTTTTGCTCCTGGAGAGAAAATAACTAGCTTTAGAGGGAGTCTCTTAGCCTAATGCACTATTGGGAAGTGCTGAATTAATTCTAGCATTAATTAGATCGGTACATATTAGTTACTAATTACTAACTAATTAATTACAAATAGTGAATTACTAATAAGCACAACTATAATTTTACATGACCTATGGATGTTCCCTGTCATGTCTCGGTTGATAGCAGACTAAATGTCTTCCTCTCTGGTGCAAATGGATAAATAAGAACAGATATTATGTAGTTTTAAACTTTGTCCGCTGATAAGGATAAACTAATCAGACAGGAAGAGAGAAAGGACTGAGTGTAAGGACAGAGTGTTCTTACATCCTTTGTAATGCACCCCAGAATTATAAAACAAAAGAATAGTTCAGTAAACATCCCTGTTTGTTTTAGAGATCTTTAGCTCCAGCAGAGAATTCTGTTCCTTGGAGGAAGAAGCAAAAACAGCATGCATACATATTCTTAAAGCTTTTTCTAGAAGTAACTGCAAATCATTACGATATGAAGAAGTTGAGGGAAGTTGCTACCAGTTGAGCATCTTCTGTGCTTGAAGCAATGTTATTCACCCTGGGCTAATGAGTTGTAAGGCCAGGTGAACCTCAGGAGCATAACATAGGCCAAACAAGAGAAGATATGTATGGATCTAGGCTAAGCAGATACCTAAAATATGCATTCCACAGGCAGGGAGGAAAGGGAGGAAAAGAAGAGAGAAGAAAAACAAAACAAAAAAGTTCCCCTAAGCACAGCCCCCAGCATTAAGCTCCTACTTGCAGTCAGTGCCCTGCCTGGGTCTTGCACATGCGGGATGGCTCCCTAGCTCCAGATTTGCGCTTTCCCTCCTATGGCTGACAAGCCTGAAGGGGAAACAAGGCACTGAGTAGCAAGCACTACTTTTTGGCAGAGATGTGTCCCTCTCCTGGGGTCAACTCTACGGAGAAAGAGAGAATGATGGAAGATCTAAACTTAAGGTTGCATAGGCATTTATTTATGGTGACAAAAAGGTATAAGCACATAGGTAGCTGGTTAGATTTTCTTAGGAAAAAAAGAAGTTATTTTGACTAGTCACTGAAGTGGTAGAGGAAAGACCAGGTATTTTACTATAGCTAGCAAGCCCTTCAATATCCATAGTTCAGTTAACTTGTTTTCAGATGCATGTTCACCTTTATACTCCCTTTCCTTACAAACACTTGTTTTTCCATGGAAACATTTTAAACAGAAGAGAGATCTAAACTCCAAGTCCTTCTGACCCTGGAGAACAAGACTGATTGTCATCTCTGGATTTCTCAAAAAATTTGCATTTCAAAGAAAAAGTCAGAGAGAAAGAACAGAGCCCATAGCAGCATCTTCTTAACTAAAACAAGTTTTGAATATTCATTTTCCCTCTTCTCTCTCCAGGAGAGCCAGAGCAGATGCATGCTGTGCATGCTGAGGACAGGAGCTCTGCCGAGCTCCTGTTTCAAGTGAAAGAACATCTGTAGCATTTTTATGCTGGTTAGTGTAATTGTAATTCAGTATTTGCATTGCCATAACGCCCAAGCCATCCCACCGAGATTCATTCTCCCGCGCAATGTACAGACATGCTGCCATGGCCCTGAAGGGTTGAATGGTTGCTGACCCCCTCGGCATAAAGCACACGTGATTCACAGGCCTAGTGTTTTTGTCGGGGCTTGTATGTTTGCCGTTGACGCAAGGTCTTGACAGAGCAAAGACAAAGTGAAGAGCAATGCGAGCAGCAGCAGCTTCGACACATGTTATGCTGCTGTGCTTGTGCACAGATGCTGCAGATGGCATTTCTAAAGCGGCAAAACACTAAGTCCAGAAACAGTAACCATTTCAATCCTGGGAAAGCATCTGCTCCTAGGAAGCGCGTGGTGGGGAAAGAGATCATATACTCTGCTGAAGCATCCAGCTCAGAGACACCAGGTATTGCTTGACGCTCCACCTCCAAATACCGTATTTTTTAACCATTATGCTGTTGTACCACAAGAGCTTTCCGAGCCTCAAGCAATTACAAAAGCTATGTACATGGGTGTATTTACACATACACCTACACATCACTGTCTGTGTGTATAAACACATTGTATTTGTGTTTATGCTGCACAGGCTGCAGACCTTCCACTGGGACAGAGGGATACTGACGTTCTCACAGCTCAGTGAATCTCTCCGGCTTCAGTAATGCACAGAAACCCCAGGATCCCAACTCACCCTCCCTCTGGATCAGTCAGCATTGCCTCACTGCTGTTACTTTTCATCAGGAAAAAACATCTCTGTTACAGACACTGCCTACGGCCTGGCAGAGCATCAACCCTCCGGAGCGAGGCGTCTGCGGGAGCTGCTGTCAGCTGGGCCCGGCTGCCGCTCCGCTGCGTCACGCTCGCTACTAAGTCTGGGCTACAAAGAAAGCGAGGAATCCTCTTGGAAGCCTTCGTATATGCACTGAGTAGTAAAGATAAAAAGGAAAGAACAAGACAGAAACCCATCCTTCCCTGCAGTTTGCCTGTGAGGAAGCTGAGGGACGCAGGTGGGCTCTCCAGGCCAGGCGCGATCACAGGAGGAATCACCAAGCCATTTCGGTGCCACAGACTCACGCACACCAGCTCGGGGAGAGCCCTCGGCAGGGGCAGCAGCGGTTTCACGACCCGTGGGCTGCCTGGCACCCGCAGACACCACTAATACAAACCTGTGGGCTCAGGTGTGCCGGTTTTGTCGAGGCCCGAGAAGAGGCAAGGAGCTCATCTTGTTTCCTCCGTCTAGCTGCCGCCCTTCGGGTCAATACTCTCACCTCCGGCAGTTTGAGTCTCTCAAAATCACTTTTCTTAACAACGGTGGGTGCTTTAGTGCTCTCCTAATCAGCCATGTTGAAATAATGTTACTGGGCTTTTTAGAAAATGAATGAAATTCAATGAAAGGTGTTTTTGTGCAGTGCAAAATAGCCACAGGAGGCGCCTTATGCTGGCAGGTCACTGCTGCTCCTTGGGATCCTTCCTGCAGGTCAGGGCCTTCCCTGGAGCAGGAAGGTCCTCGTTTTGCCACTGACCTCCCAACTCATCTCAAGTGTCCCTGGGCAGCTGAGGGTGCAGGATGGGCTGATAGGCAGCAAGTCTCCCATATTAACAAAAATCATCCACACACGAACCAAAATTTTTGTGTCCATTGTCGGCCTCCTCTATCCTACAGCACTTGCCTCACTCTGCAGAGCATTAGCTGAAATAAGAGCTTCTGTGTCCATCTTCCTGTGGCCACTGCTGCAGCCACAGAGCCTGACGAACACGGGCAAGAGCTGCACTTGGCTGCTCTCCAGAGGCACCCGACCCTCACGCTTGGCTCCCCGTTGGGCTCTGTGCTTGAGGCCTCTGTGGCATTGCTTTAGCCAATATAAGGAACTTGGAAAACAAGAAGTAAAGGTGGAATGTGAAGCTGCTCTAGCCTTCTCAATGGGCATGAAAAGTGAAGAAGAAATACTTTGTTATGTTGACAGTGCAAAATTAGGGATCTCTTAACAGTGTCAGCAGACGTCAGGTTTAAAAAGAATAGAAGGGAGTGTCTGTCCATATAACATACACTTTTATTTTGAAGTTCTCTTTCCCAGGATATTGTGGAGACCAAAAGCACCGGTGGGCTTAAGATCGGAGACATTTCTGGTGGACACAAGTCTATTCATCGATGTTTTTAAATATAGGAATGTAGAAATAGTGTTGGGGAACACCACATTTTTCAAAACATACTAATGTTTTCCTTTAGTCTGTTCTTGAGAAATGCTATGTCTGCATTTTCTTTCTATATTTTCTCTCTTTTTATCAGGAACAAAGAGAGCTAGGCAACTCGGTAAATCACCAACAAGCGCTCCATCAACCCTTGAACTTTGTTGCAGTTAATTATCTCACTCCAGTCCAGGGCTTTTATCCAAGTCTGCACATTTCTTTGCCAAAACAGGAAAAGGATATTGTGCTATTCTCTGCATTTCTCCAATACTCATCAGTATATCTCACTATATTTGCAGTCAATCTTAATAAAAGTTGTAGTGGAGAAAGTAATTCTATCATTTAGAAATGCCACCATTTCCTCTGCAAGACATCTGCTGCTTGATGTTGTGCCACCAGAGGCTTCAGAGGCTTCACAGCACAAGGCGGGTAAGACATAGCCCCTGCTCATTAAGCATTGGTCATGGCAACAAAGTCCAGTTACAATCTAGTCCCAGAGTAAGGCAATTATGGAGAACATGTCACAAGGAAAGGCGGATTTGACAGATCTGTGCTACCAAAGCAGGAAAGGCCACAGAGATTTCAACAGGAGAAGAGTGAAGCTGAAGTAAAGAGGCACCATTTCCCAAACAGCTGGAATTGGGCTTGCACTTACTGCACACAGCATTTTTACAATTTCTTCCAAGATCCATTTTCTAAACAGTAACACAGTTTCTGGTTAAATGCTTCTTCCTTTTAGTCCGACCTACAGTTTTATACCCACTAAACAAATTTAACTGAAGATAGCTAAAAAGAAAAATGTGATTTTAGGAAATTGGCCTTGATCCTCACTTACACAATATTTGTCAGATTTACATCCTTCTGCATGACAGACAGGGAAAGTACCTGATACCTTTCTCAAGTGGGTAGACTAAGTTTTCAAGAATATAGACTTTACTTGCACTTACTGACAGCTGCCTGTCCCTTTCATTGCCTGCAAAACCCATCAGAATTTTCTGCTGCAGCTGCTTAAAAATACAAGAATTAAAACAGTCATCTCCCCCATATTAGCAGAGAAATCTCTCTCCAGCAGAAGCCAATTATTGGTTGCATGGAGCTGACAAACGGCAGCAGGAGAAGTTGGAGGTCCCGTGGCTGAGCAGGGGCAGGGCCATGGCAAGGCTGGAGCCGGCACCACAGCAGCATTGCGGGGCTGCTCAGTGTTGAGCCCATGCCATGGCCAGCAGCTACCTGACCTCAAGGCTTATCCCACTGGAAGACTGGATGTTCCTCTTCTTGCCTTAAATGCTAAAACCATTCATTTTTTTGTCTCTCTATGCAAGTATTTTTCATAAACTTATTAGTAATCAGCACATGCGACCCAAATACTGTAATATGGATATCTTGGTGGCAGATGAATCAGTCATCCTAATGCAAAATCAGAATCAAAAACTTATCTATTTGCTAATTGGCCTGCCTCTCTCTAGTCTTGCAAGATGCACATCTTAGAGGTAGTAGCTCCATCCTCTTGCTCTTTGGTCATCCATTGGAAATGTGACTTCTGTGACAGGATATTTTCCCTAAAAGATCCTTTCCTTTTCTTTCTGGTCTCCAGAGGGACAAGAGATATCCGATCCAGGCAACCTAATTTCAAGTGTAAACAAACACAAACAGACTCATTTTTTCCTTCCTGCCATGATTCACACCTGTTCCAGCTCTGTTGAGGGACATTATCGCCATCCTCATTCATCAGAAGATTCCTGTTCATGAATTTACTCAGCCAGGCTCACTCTGCCCAGCAGCATGTATTTGCTGTTGATATAATTTAATCATCACTGGTTGTATTCTTAGCCTAAGCTGTAAACATCGATAATCCCTTACATGTGTAAGCTATAAAAAACATTCAGTGACAAAATCCAGAAATAGACCTCGGAATAACCAAAACCTACTTTATTTCACCAGTCAGTGAATTACTGTCCCAAGACTAGCCTTAATGATTTATGTTCAGGTGAAAAATGAATAGAGGGACTAAGGAGTTACAGGATAGTCAATTAGTACTGGTGTCAAACACATGGCCCCAGGCACTCTCAGGCACTCACACTGGCAGCAACCCCTCTTGGCCAGTAGTGATCCAACTGTCCGCCTTTCTAGACCCTCACACTCTGCTTTGAATAATTTTACATGAGACATCTCCACTTCTGTGCAGTTTCTCACATCTTTGAAGAAAATCTCCCTGGAGCTTCCTTCACAAGCAAGAGCCTCAGAAGAAAAATTGTACTAAGAGAATATTGGACTAAATATGAGCAGATGTACTGCATTCTATTCAACTTCCTGCATAATGAGGAAATTTCTTGACATTTTGTCAAGAAATCATTAATGTGACACGCACTTGGATCACCCAAGTTAAACCATAGCAGTGGGAAGAAATTACATGGGACTGTGAAGGGAAGAAAAAAAGAGATTTATGAAAAGCAAAGCATTTTATTTTTAACAGTTTTGAAACTTTATTAGAAACTATTCAACTGAAGTTAAATAAAAAAGTTATACAACAAATATTGTCCATTTAATAATTATAGGAAGGAGCAAATTAAGCATGCCAAAATAAAACTGCTTTTGGATGTCATAGCAAACATGGCACAAAGGTGCTCGGGAACACCACTCTGCAGGGCTTTGCCACTTGCAAGGAAGGATTCCATGTGGAATGCACAAAAAAAAATCTCTTAAAATAATCTGAATGCTTTTTCAGCACATGTTCAATAATCTTAGCACTCAAACACTGCCGAGCCCTTCAAAGAAAACATGGCTACAGATAAATTTTTAATTAGCTTTCTAAAAAAACCCTTTTCACAGAAAAACCCTTAACACAGAAAGTGCTTTAACTTACAAAGGACTTTTGCAGAGAAACTGTATTTCTTCCTATGGTCTTCGTCTTATTCAGTCAGTCACACGCTACTGAATTCATTCTCCCCATTGCACAGTTCTGCATGCCCATTTAACCATTTTCTTCTGGTGCACACCCATGACACTCATACCTATTTCGAACACCGCTGGTTTTAACTGAAGAGCACAAGAAGCACTTTATGTTCATCGGTGACGTGATGCCTCGCTCAGACCTGGGTCTGGGGTCATGAAAGGGTAACAGCATCTACACACAGCGGGAATCCAGAGCCAGCATGTAAGTCCTTGCACTGCCTTCCATGAGGTTACTACAGCTGCAAGGGGAGCTGGAGGCCTCCGTCTGCGGCCTTGCGGCTCTGCCAGGACACCCCGCTGTGCCGGGACACCCCACCGTGCCGTGGCCGGGGGGAGCTGCCGCCCTGCCACAGCGCCACAGGACAGCGGTATGCCGGCTTGCCGTGAGGCAAAACATGTTTGCAAGGTACAAGGCCTGCTCTGAATGAGCCAGGTCATGTCTTACCTCTCCATGGGGGAGGCTACCTGGGCACAAGCAGCTGCCTGCAGCAAAGAGCTCTTCGGGCTCCTCTCCTTCCACATCAGTCATGGGCCTCCAGTTGCATCAGCCCTGGGGCACCCAGTGGCCTGGAGAGAGAGAGACAGAAAGTGGCTGCTCTTTTTATTATTATTATTATTATTATTGTTATTATTATTATTATTATTATTATTCTATTAACACAGGGGATCAAGGTAATTTGCACTACGGGGAAGTACACTCTGCCCTTGAACTATTTAAGCTCTCAGGGTGGCAGACCTTGTATAAATTGTCTGTCACAGAAACATAAGCACTGGGCTATCTAAGACAGCCTTGGCAGACAACTCCCACTGTACGGACAGCTGTTGAGTACCAGTGTAATATCTGTACTCTTAAGTCATGCTTAAGGTCCTCCCTCTGCTAGAAACATTGCATAATGCAGTGAGTGGAGTCTTCTACACACAAGGTCTTTCTGGGGAGAAATTAATACTCCAGCCAAGGACAGTGGAGAGGAGAAGCAGGATGACTCAACCCCCAGCTAGGAGCTCTGAGTGGCCAGCTATTATATGCAGCTGATGCCACTGGTACCATGGCACCAATTTTCAGGAATACTAAAAGAATGGAAAATGCTAAAGGTTCAGTAACAGAAAAGTCCTTTGAATATTTTACAGTTATGAATCTGTGACTAAATTAGTAAGTAGATGTAGCAGATTCCATAATTATATATCAGAGATTCATGACATGACCAGGCAACGAAGGACATTTCCATGGAACAGATCGTCAGGCAGTCAGGCAATTCAGTGAGGAATGAAAATGTTTCATGGGAAGCAAGAAAGAAACAGCATTAGGAAAGGAAATGGAAAACTAGTCACCCCAAAACAAAGAATTTCAAAAAGCAAACTGCAAGGAATCATGAAACAAAAAAAGTTTGGAATATGTGAGAACCTGGATATATCTAGCATTTGACAAACACTGCCAAATAATAATGATTTTGCAAATGTTTGCAACCATTTGCAATGTCCAACCTCATCCATTCTGTGATTCTGTAATGGATATGGAAGAACCAGTTCCTCTGATGGGTATGATGTGATCTCAAACTGTGGCGCAAGGGCTGTTGGGAATTATAGATCAAAATGGGACTAAGTTTATCATGGGACTAAGTCTGGAAATAAAGAGCCAATATCAGATGAAATGCAAAGTGTGCTTTGGTATGGGCTTAAATTAGAGAATGCACAAGATAAAGGAACCCCAAAAATATGTATACAGAATTAATTCTCAGATATCTTTATTGGGACTGAGCACAGAGATTTTTAGCACTGCCCAGTAATTCATGGCACCAGGAATAGCCTTTGTCATGAAACTGAAGCCTAAACCAACTAATAATGGAAATAAAAAAGAGAAGTTTATCAACAGAGTGAACTGATGAGTAATAGCAGGAAATAAATAGATATCTCAGGTAATATCTAGGACTTGAAATGTTCAATAAGTAAAATTGCCTACATCTAGCAGGACATTTTTAGTGATATGACTGAAGCTCAATATTTTTAAACATCTTCTGTCAGTTCTGGCACATTCTCCTAGATAAGAAGAGTTCAATATACGCTTCCAATACACCATATGGGAGCAAATACTATTGCAGACTACCCTGTGGCTTAAAATCTGTTCCTGGTACTTTTTTTCCACAAGAAAGCATTACAAATACCTGAAGGAATACAGGACATAGTCTCACTTGACAGTGTCCTTAAAAGGCAAGAATAAAAAAACGAAAGGTCACTGAGAGCATCTGACAGGGCTCAAGGAGGGGTAATTTGAAAATCATAAAAATAATATTACTGAGAGAAAACCTGGCTAAAATAACACAGAAGTAGCATAGAGGCAGTGAACTCTGGAGGGATGTCAGCCTGAGCTCATCTCCACAGCCATGTACAGAGAAAGGGGCCTGAAATCCCCTCCTGGGAATGGCCTCCTCCAATTTAAAAGGCTTAAAGGAAGTTTTCAACCTTGCCTACTTTAACACCAACAGACAGATCAAGTTTCCTACAAATGTCCGTAAAGGCAACATAAAGCACAGTATGTTTGCAAGTATAAGATATATTTTGGAGTTTAGTGACACATGCCCCCAGAATACTTGCTGAAATGGAGTGTTACTGCACTCAGGCATAGAGGAATGACCAATGCAGAGCAGGCAAGAACAGGCAATGAAAATACTATATACATGGAGATGAATGGAAAACTGGCTTAAAAAAAAAAAAAAAAAAAAAACTATTACTAGGTCTATCAGCATTATATAAGCTGCAGCACTAGCTACTGACAGCAGACACACTCCTGAGAACATCTGATCAATCTGTTCCTGAGAACAGTATAGAGAATGACATAGGGCAATAACCACGGTGCCAAAGAATTAACTGATCTCAGAAACGATGCAGAAAGCATTTACAGGAGTGATAATGAAAGATGGGATAGTTGTTGCAGAAAGTCATTAAGGCTCACTCTCTTGGGTGACTGTGGAATTATATACCAAGCCCGTATTACCAATTCAAATTACTATGGTTTTCTGTAATTGCTGGCTTGCTATTTATGGGTGAGGAAAGAGTGCTGCCAGCAGCGCTGCAGCCTGACCTGCTTCTAAGGACACAGGAAGGTCACAGTGGTATGCAGAAATGCAAAGGAAAAATATGACCTACTGTGCTGGCCAGTATTGGTTTCCTCTGTCGAATCTGGTGAAATTTCATTATAGGACAAAACACAAGATGAGTTAGGGCCATGGTCTAATAGAGGTGTCTGTGACCTCTTTCTTCAAGGAACAAGCATGTGGAAGACCTCATCTTCTCCAAAATCTTCAGAGTATGAGTTTTGCCACACAACAGTAACAATAGATAGATCTATGTTGGTAGGAAAAAAAATGCAAAGAATTAGTACAGTTCTTTCAAGCAGAGACGAGGTTTAGGAAGCAGAGCTGATCTGAGAAACTTAGATCAGAAGATGAAGATTTTGAGAGAGAGAAAGCAACCTGAGCACATGGTTTCTTCAAGCAGAGCTTTACTAAGTTCTCTTTCTCTTACAGATTGTGTTTAAAGTGTCCTCCTCAAATCTTGCCCCTAAGCTATGCAAAAGAAGTTGAATATAAACTCATATCTCCTGACTTCCAGAGTGGGGTTTCAGCAAGACAACCTCTTTATCACCTTTGCTGAACAGTAGTAATAGAAAACCTTCATCCAAAGAAGTTTATATGAAAATGGTAAGTCTTCCATTTTCCTCTTTCTTTTTGTTCCTTCAAATAAAAATACTTAGAAATTAATATTCCTGTCTATATTTAAAAGCTCCTTACCACCCTTATGCCTAATATTGGTTCTCTTTAAATCAAAATGAAACTAACTGGAAAATTGTGATAATGAAATCTCATACATCTTGAGCCAGCCTGAATCCTTGGAGGATGTAACTAATAGAAAAAGACTAAAACCAACTTTGCTAGTTATGAGAGCCAGGCTGTGCTGCTTATTTCTCTATTGAGCTTTGAAGTTTGCCACCTCTTAGCCCTACAGTCAGTCAACACCATTATATAACAATATAATCTCTACATAACAACAGCAAAAACTAGTAGTGGTGAAACCTGCGAACTCTCTTCAAACACATCTGCTGCCATTAATGTGCCTACCTTGCAGCCAGTTCTGCATGAGGAGGAGTGTGAAGGGGGATACATTCTTCATTGTGTTACTTGGTGAATGTCCTAGAGGAGAAATTGGGAACAGATGGAAGAGCACGTTATAAGATTTGAATTGGAGAAGGACTCCTTCCTTACTCAAAGCAATAAAAAAAAAAGGTTTTATTTTATGCAACTGCACCCTGCATGCCATGGTTCATCCATATCTGCCAATTTATTAATACTCATATCCCTTTCACCACCACAAATGCTAGGAAACGGCCCAGGTAACTCAAGTCTCTTACACAACAGTTATTCCAGTAAGAACAGCATGCATTGGCGACATCTAGTGGGCACAAAATGAAACAAGCCAGGTTCTGAAAAATTGAACATGTGAATATAGCTTGTCCTACACTATACCTATAAAATGTTGCCTTTGATCTCTTGTGCTTTATTTCTGTCTTGGCATGAGACCAGAATCATAAATCTGAACCTAAATGTAATATCTTATAGTGTTAGGCTCCTCCAGAAGTCAGGTAATGTTCCAGGGTTAGCCATGGATTCCTTGCCTCCTCCCCATTTTCACACCATGCATTACTGACAAGAGCTCTGACGATCCATTAAAAGCAGAGACAATCTGTTATATCCAAAGTGATTTTTAGAATAACAGATTATTTGGGAAGAAAAATAGAGTCTACAGCATTGTCTAAGAGCCCTGATTTGTTTGCTATGAAATCATGCTATTGACATGGAATTCTGCTCATAGAAACAAGCTCAGGTGGGCCTGGCCTCTTCAAATGAAGAGAAATAATAATCTTAAGTACTTAAGCTCATCATTTGGATGGCTACTTGTCCCAAGAGAAGTTTTTTGCAAGTTTCCTGACTTCTATTTCTTAGAAATGACTTGGATGAGGGGACAGAGTGCACCTTGAGCAAGTCTGACAACAATAACAAACCAGATGGAGTGGCCAGCCCTCCAGAGGGTTGTGCTGCCATTCAGAGGGACATAGACAGGATAGAGAGTTGGGCAGAGAGGAACCTCATGAGGTTCAACACGGACAAGTGCAGGGTCCTGCACCTGGGGAGGAATAACCTCAGGCACCAGGACAGATTAGGGGTTGACCTGCTGGAAAACAGCTCCGCAGAGAGCGATTTGGGAGTCCTGGTTGACAACAGGTTAACCATGAGTCAGTAACATGCTAACCTTGCCAAGCAGGCCAGTGGGATCCTGGCCCACATGAAGAGGAGCGTTGCCAGTAGGTCGAGGGAGGGGATCCTGCCCCTCTGCTCAGCTGTGGTGAGGCCGCACTTGGAATATTGGCTCTGGGCTCCGCAGTACAAGAGGGACATTGAGCTCCTAGAGAGGGTCCAGCGGAGAGCCATGAAGATGATTAAGGGACTGGAACCTTTAAGATCCCTTAAAAAAAGACTAAGCGAACTGGGCCTGTTTAGCCTGGAAAAGAGGGGACTGAGAGGGGATCTGATCAATACATATAAATACTTGAGGGAAGAACGTGAAGAGCATGAGGCCAAACTCTTCTCAGTGGTGGCCAGTGACAGGACTAGGGGTCATAATTATAAATTAAAAAATGGGAAGTTCCATCTCCCTGTGAGGAAGAACTTCTTTCCTGTGAGGGTGACAGAGCCCTGGCACAGGCTGCCCAGAGAGGCTGTGGAGTCTCCTTCCCTGGAGATATTCCAAACCCGCCTGGATGCCACCCTGTGCCCCATGCTCTGGGTGTCCCTGTTGGGGCAGGGAGGTTGGACTAGATGATCTCTAGAGGTCCCCCCTCAACCTCAACCATTCTGTGATTCTGTGAAATGTAGCTACACAGCTTATTTGTTATGCTGGATCTTTTCTTTTCTTTTTATTTTTTCAGATGATAAATTAAAGTACTCATCTGGTGACAAGGACACCTAGCATTTTCTCTTTCATAAGTACCATCCTCACTCAGCTCTATCTTCTTTCATCCTGCCTCTCCCACCTCCTTTGCCTTTGAGGAGGATGAAGCTCTCTGATCGAATTGCAAACTAAAAGGAAACCGTTAGATGCTGGAAATGAAATTCATTCACTTAGAATGTTCAGACAAGGGAGATGGAAAGGGGACAGAGTAAATGTTTATATCACTTTTGAGTTTTCCAGCCTACTCCTTTTTCTATCAGCAGAACAGAAGATGCTCTTCCTTAGGACTAAAGTCCCAGCTTCTTTTTACATCAATGCAGCACTATAAGGACTGCCAGGATTCAAACCTTAATTATGAGTCTAGTATTACCAGAGCTCAAGCACAGGAGCTTTAAGGAGTTTTCTCTCTTTAAGGAGACTGGAGACCTTTATGCAGAGACAGAAGTTGCTCACAGACACTTCTTGGAGCTGCTAGGCTTCATGTATAGCAATTTTATGCATCTTTTACTTATTCCTTTTTACTCTAAAGGAAATATCTTTAATTCATTGTTCTAAAGTTCAAAGCAAAAAGCTTTGAAGTGTTTTGAAACAAGAATTTCCACAGTAATTTACACCCAGAAACATTTATTCAACACACATTTAGGAACCGGTATCTTACACTTTAGTGAAAATTCTCCTTTAGTGAAAATAAGAGAATTATTTGTATAGAGGCTTTGCAAACTTTGAAAAAAAGTTTTAAGATGAAATAAAAACAATAAGACAGAAAATCAGGGCCTTCCTTCCTATCCAGAACCCCAGCTCAACTACTCAAAATAAGACAGCAGTGGTATTATACATTCACCTGCTGACATACCTGTTTTCTGTTGGTTAGAGTCCAGGGACCAAAACTGGGCTCCTTTCCCAGGAAGATGTGCGAGTCCTATCTCCTTCCACTCGGGAGCTGCGTTCCCGCAGCCTTGCAGCAGCAGCAGCAGTGCCCTCCCGAGCAGGCCTTGGTATTCAGCGAGCAGACGACCTTTCAGCTCGGGGTCTGCATAATTCAGGCTTGCAAGGCTCACCCTCGCCATAGGGCAAAAGTGCTCAGTTTGCCCATCCCATGTGGAAGCAGTGATCCTCCCATGGAGGAGATCCTCATCTAGTGCTGCAGAATTTCTCTTTTACAGTCCTCCTACAACCTACCCTCAAAGTGCAAATGCACTGGTTAAGCCAGCTGGGAAGGAAGCATTAAGGAAGCTCAGATATAATTACCCCCAGGTAACCGTATGATGCCATACTGCAGGAGTAGGGAGATATCCTTGTGAGCTTTGGATAGCAAAACAAAACACATTTCTGAGGCTGGAGCTTCTATTATGTTTGTAATACAATTGTGTTTGCTTAATTATACCATTTGCTTGCACTTATATATAATCCTGCCGCACTGGTGCCTGTACGTCATTAGGCAGGTTAATGATGCTGGGTAGAGGAGTCTGGTTTTCTTTCTCTTTGACTGCTTCTGGTTTTGCTATGCCGTTGTACATAATGCTTAATATTAAGCTCTTCTCTAAGGATCCTTACCTTATAGTTAAATGCACAAGTAGTTAATAATCTGGAGCACAAGGTGCTCTGCACTGAAGCCACTGAAGGGTAGAATTGTCTTCTACTACTACTACTACTTGTAGTTCATGTTACTCCTGCTTCCCTCATAACTGCACCACCTGCAAAAGGACCCTTACATTCCTAAGCATAAGGAGAACTGTTTACTTCAACCGATTCCCCTGTTCCTAGTTCCATCACTGCAAGCAGCAGGTGAATTCTGCAGCATGTACATTCCTCCTATTACTAAAGGAACAAGTGCTTTTGTATGCTAAGCGAATGCATTGAAGTTAAATCTTTCCCATAATCAATAGGGACCAAAAGTTGTCAAATATTTATATTTAAATGGAAAACAGCTCCAGAAAGGTGTCAAATATTTATGTTTAAAAACACCTCCACTCTGCAGCTATACCCACTATTGGTATGAGGCAGGGGAAAAAGAAAGCAGTATTTGCCTCTTCCTACTGCCTTAGGAACCAAAAGAACCAAAACGACCAACAGTCATTTTAAATAGCTACTGTGAGTGGAGGGGGGAAAAAAAAAAAGATGTAAAAGAGAAAGGATTTATTTTGGTTTTTCAGTTCTCAATTAAGGGAAGCAGATGCACACACTAATTTTGCCAGAGCAGAGCATATGCAGCTCTCACATACATCTTTATGTTGTTCAGAAGTCTTACTATTTCAAAACAGATTTATTTGAAAGGACACAGTTAACCATCAGAATAAGAACAAGATTATATGTCCTGAAAGTTTGGAGTGGCGACATACTTAGGTCTGTAATCTTTTTCTCATTAGCACTTTGTAATCAATTTGATTTATGTGCTATGAAAGTCTCTTGCCCCATCCTTTAGGAAAAGAGGGGAACAGAGAGAGCAGACAGGTGTTTGAGAACGTGCTCCTTATCAAATGGCAGAAATTTTCCATTCAGCTTCGTCTGTAAGAAGAGAGCTGTTTCCTTCTCCAGGCAAGGGGCAAGTAGAGGAAACAAAACATCTGGAGCAAAATTAAAGTGCAAAACTAAAGAACAAAACTGAAGAACTGCATGCGTGTGTCCATTAGTGCTGACATAATGCTGGATGCTGGAGTTGTTTTTTCTTTTCTTTCCTTTTTTCCACCTCCTCTTAACAACATTTATAAAATCCAGCAATTGTACTTGTCATAATATGGGCAGTCACCGAAGATCTAGAGACTAGATTAGTCTCAATGTCCTATTTCTTATTCATGTCACAAGCTTATAATTTGAATTACATATGAATGTTGATTAGATAAGGTCTCATGACAACTACTATCCAATGCTTAAAAAGGAACATAGCATAGCAAAAGAGTGCTAAGAGAGATGAAGCATTAAATCCAGAAAACCTTAGGCTTCCATGACATCCTCCAGAAGACATTTATTACATGGTTTAAAAGCCTCAAAAAAATGTACAATGATCATGAAGTGATACTGCTGAAACACAGTGCACAGGACCCTGCAGTAGTGCCTCAATTCTCAGTTCACTTAGTTCACACTCTTCTGAGAACACTTAGTCCTCAGTTCACACTTCAAGGTAAAAAGGAGTAGAATCTGTTTTGGTGACCAGGAGGGAATCAAGTGATGGAATATGGCTGGGATTTGAGTTGCTACATGTTGACCCTTAAGAAAAAAAAAAAGGCTAAGTTGTTTTTTCACATCTTATCCAAAATTATTCCCTTGAAGCAGAAGATTCCTCTTAGAAATTATTGTTTCAGGTGAAGAATTTCAAAACATTTGACATCTGTCCCTTTCAATGTTTTTTCACGATGAACTTCACTACAAAATAGTCTGAGAATAGAAAAGCCACCTGCAACGTGTGAAGGAGGTAGAAAGGCTGAGGGCCATCAGGGAATGTGAAAGAGAAATAGACTGGTGGAGCCGCATTCTGCAGTCTTCCCAGGAAGGCCACCCAGAGAACCCCCCAATTCAGACTGTAAATCCAGTAACCTCTTATCATAGGGCAGAGGGAGCAGAATTAACAGTATCGAGGGATGATCAACAATGGAAACAGGTTCCTACTCGAAGGGGCAGGAGAACCCCTCCACGGCCCACCTCACCCCCACCGGTGACCACATAGAACAGGTACGAGGCCCTGGAACTTGCGGATCAGATATAGGAGGTCATGATCCAAGGCCCATCTAGGGGGCTGCCTGCAGAGGGGCGGTCAGGTCCACACCCTGAGGCTGCTCCCCATAAGGAGAAAAGAAGCACCCAG
>JAWLRI010000436.1:4497757-4542251 GCA_034781795.1 Crypturellus tataupa | reverse complement strand
GAGGGCACACTGCTGCCTCATGGTCAACCTGTCGTCCACCATGACGCCCAGGTCTCTCTCAGCAGGGCTGCTCTCCAATAGATCAGTCCCCAGCCTGTACCGGTGCCTGGGGTTGTTTCTCCCCAGGTGTAGGACCATGCACGTGGCCTTGTTGAATTTCATGAAGTTTTTGACCGCCCAGTTGTCTAGTCTGTCCAGGTCCCTCTGGATGGCGGCACAGCCCTCTGGGGTATCAGCTACTCCTCCCAGCTTCGTATCATCTGCAACTCAGATAAGTTGCAAATTCCTTATTGATTTTAAACACAAGACAAAAGCCTATAAAAAGCAAGCTATAGAGATAAAATGAGTCAAAATGGGCAGGAAATAGCAAAATAATTAATTTTATAAATACAGTTGCAGGAAAAAAAAAGATAAAAAATAAGAAAGTGGTGATAAAGTTCTAAGCAGGCAGGGAAATCTGTCAGTTCATTAGCTGATATCAATAAATCTGAAGTACTCTATTTGATTTGCATCAATTCTCTCTAAAAGGGCTAGATGTTAAGTAGCTGCCAGCATAATTAATGCCACAAAGAGTAATTTTTCAGCATAAGCAGCTAAAAAGCAGGCTAGAAAAAGCACAAAAAAGATGAACAATACAAATTAGGTGAGCCTGATAAGCTTTGTTCTGAAACTGATCTGATTAGAGCTGTCATTTCTAAGAACTTTTAGAAAACAAGCAAACAAACAAAACCAACAAATGACTAAAAAGATCAGATTGTTATTTTGCGAAGAAGGGAAGGTGGTGGGGAGGGAGGGAGGGAGGAAGAGAGTTAGCACATTACAATCCAGCCACCTCACCATCAATTTTTCCTCAAATGTCTGCAATGTTTGCAGTCAGAATACTTTCTGAAATTACTTCAAATTTGACAGTTAACAGCTAGAATGAGTTTGACATGATTTGCTGTTAATGAATTAATCTAATATCTTTCTGTGTCATGGGTGAAGTAGCAGATGTAGCATTGCAAGGTTTCTGACACTGTTACAGATGGTGCAGGTCTCAACTGAAGCTTTTTGGCCATTGCCTTGCCTTCCCAAAGAAGAGTTCAAATTTCTAGGAATTTATTCAAGAAAGACTCAATTTTATTGATGTCTGACAAACACAAGAATGGGGTGAAATATAATAAATTTTGAGGCAGCTAACAATGACCCCTTTGCTGTAGTAAAGAAGTACTTTTCCTATGGATGAACTGCACTTCAGAGCATCAACCAAGCTGGTGCTGTGGAAAATCCAGCTTACAGCACACAGTGGAAAAATTCCCACATAGGTGGGAATTGCTCATTTGGTAATGAGCAATTATAAAATTCTACAGGATCAACTTTTTATTCATTAGCAGACAGGTATCACAAGCCAAGCAACATATTTACTCCTGAGCAGACTGGGGTGAGGAAATGACACTGGTTACTCTGGAAAGTTCCTCAGAGGAAGAGACCCTTTGGGAACTGGATAGTCATGTATGCTAAAGTCATATCTCCCTCTTGCTTTCCTCAGGACAAGCAATTACATTAAACCTTTTATGCTGCTTTCTGACTCCAGTCACACAGGAATATCTGATAATGCACCCACAGCAGCCTCTGAACTGCTGCTAGGGTAGTTGGCAAATTGCAGGAGACCACAAGAGCGGCCTCGTTTCTGACTTACCTGTAAACATGGGAGAGCTGCTGCCAAGTCAGCTGCCTTGCAACAGGGATTCACTGTTAAAAAGGGAAAAGGAGCAACCACCTTGTCAGTGCCTCCTATTATGGAAGTAGAGTTGTTTGATGAAAAAATACCAAAGGGATGAATCCATCCTGAAAGATACTGAACCAAGTGCCTGGGCATAGTTCCAGAAACAGGGAGAAACAAAGTTTCAGGGAAAACAGTGGGGAAAAAAGACCTTGGAAACACAGTTTCTGCCAGTTCTAGTGTACTTTTAACTGTTTTACAGTGAAGACTTCTGTGGATTACAGGAGATTTTGCCTTTTCTGTTAATAGCAAGATAAACTTAGATCAGACTGAACGCATAGGAAAGGATAGAGAGTCAAAGTTAACACATCAACCCTTTCCTACTAGTTTTTTTTTGTTTTTTAAACTGTAACCCAGTCTCATCCTAGCTTGACTTCCTCTCTTTTCAATTCTTAGTAAAAGTTCAGGTATCCAGAAACATTTTCAAATACTATCACAGGCACAGCAATCATTGCCCCCCAAAAGTTATAGTTGATTCTCTTCTTTGGAAATGCACTAATCATATACATATCCATATTACATAGACCTTTAAACCATGCTTTTTTGAGATAATTACCTTCAGCAATATTTATTAAGGTACATATAAGTCAGATTCCTCTATTTGTCTCACACGCAGCTAGAAAGGCACTACCCATTCTTCTCCCCCCAAAACCCTAGAAATCTTAAGAAGTTTTAAGATAGAGTAGGAAGAAAAACAAACAAACAAAACAAAAAAAATCAAAAAAGAAAAAAAAAAACTCACAAGCCTCTAAGAGCATAATAATAGGTGAAAAGAGTCTCTCTCTTAGTATGTACAGATGTGGGCCAACTAAAAAGAGTACTCCTGACATACTAGAAGGGATTCAGGACGTCTATTTAAGTAGAGTTTTAGATGAAAATTTCTCCTAAATATACTGTGTCCTACTTAGTAAAACTATAGAGAGAGTTCCACATGGCAGATCTGCAGGCCTGAGAGAAGAATGAATTCTGTGAAGCATCCCCAAGACTTGCTAAAGTGGCCATGGTGACCCCATGCTATGACACTCTTTCATATTTCTTTACATTGTCATCTAGTATCATTATCTTAGACAAGAACTGTTTTTTACACCTTTTAATCTTTAGTAATAACAGCACAGATATTTAACAGTTTGATTCTATAAAATAGAATGATAGAATCATTATGGTTGGAAAAGACCTTCAAGATCGTCGAGTCCAACCGTAATTGAATTTGCATAGAATTTGCTTAACCACAGAAGAGAAATTTGCTAAGAAAGTACCTAAAGGATAAGCTTTCAGTAGATCTAAATCTACTTAATTGCAGTAAAAATTCTTTAACTCTTAAGAAAGCTAGTAAGGGATCCAGCCACCAGGAACAGTAGCAGATTTGGAAATATCAGCTTCTCTATGATAAGAAAAAGCTATATTTTTGGTCACAAATATC
Source organism: Crypturellus tataupa (assembly GCA_034781795.1). Taxonomy (NCBI): domain Eukaryota; kingdom Metazoa; phylum Chordata; class Aves; order Tinamiformes; family Tinamidae; genus Crypturellus; species Crypturellus tataupa. The sequence goes on along the minus strand of JAWLRI010000436.1, from coordinate 4,539,069 downwards.
TGTTCAGCAATTATTTTTAGCTGGTAAAGTAGGGCATTCCAATAGAGCAGGCCTGTTCTACGACCAAGAGTCAGCCACCAAGCAGCTGTATCACACACAAGGACTCCAGGCCTCGGTGATACTTCTATTTGTTAGAACAGATCCAACAGTGGGAGTTATTTCTGCCCATTTTACAGCAAGATAAGACCAAAACTACAGCAGCTAGTAGACTCACCATTATCAGTGCCGTCTTCAACATTTCAGAGGGTGCCTGCTTTGGAAGAGATGCACTGTCATTTCTCTGATGACAGAATCAGGAAGGCTTCTGACCACTTCAGGCAGTCCACAGGAGTGGATTTCTTTTGGGTGAATCTCCCACCCCTGCAGGTTCCCTGAAAGACATTATCCATCACCTTTCTCTTACAAATCATGCACTCAAAACAGCTTAAATCATGCAATGTTTTGGACTTACCTGGACTGCTGCCAGATGCACCTGGGGTGGGATCCACCTGCTTCCCAGGATGGCTGTCTCTTTTCATGAGGCAGAGGAAGAATCTTGCATCCCTCTGAACATTACTAATGTCCATCAGGCAGAACAAGTAGCAGCTAATGCAAGCAATCATCATCACTTTTGGAAGGCAGGAGTGAGTAAAAAGGCTTTGTAAAATATTACTGCCTAATCTCATCTGCCATTAAAATGAATTTAGAAACTTTTGAATTATTTAAGTCATTGCCAAAACACTGAGGGGGATAAATAGTCCTATTCCTTCCATTTCCTCCTAGGTCCCACACATGCAGACTCCGGTATGATTTCGGGAATGGCTAGCAAGCCCTCACAGGACTGTTAGTACAGAATGCTATGAGAGCAGAGTGATAGGAGGAAGATCTCAGTGAGGCTGGTGGGAACTCTCACAGGGAGATAAGACAATGTAACACTTGGGAAAATTCTGCGGGGTCTAATGAACTCTAATGAGTTCTAGTGCCTCTGGCTGCATTTGACACCTTTTTGGAAAACTGTTAATAGCTCCCTGTTGAGAAAGTCATTGTCATGCCTTCCTCACCTCCCCTTTGGAGGACTACAGATGAGAAAACGCTTCAGCACCTCAAGAGAACCAAGCTGTCAGACCCTGTAAATGCAAATGTGATGGGGGGGATGTTCTTGCAACTAATGCAATGCTAAAAAGGTTCTATTTTAACAATGTTATACAGCATGAATCTCTATATAAATCGCTCAAAGGAATAAAACTGAATTTGATGTCCGACTGAAGAACTGTACCAGATAGATGACTCAAGTTGAATCAATTAAAAAAAAATAGAAAAAAAATGAACAGATACAAGCTGTTAAATTTAAGCAGCACTGAACTTGGGCATCCTAATGCCAAATCTCAACTACAAGGACTCTCTTGCATTAATCGAAAAATAATTGTATGTAAATTTAAAAAGTGCAGTCCTTAAACCTACATCCCACAATGAATTAGATAATGGCAGTTATCTAGAACATTAAGTCTTCATACTGTATTCACTATAATAATCAGACTAATTACTAAAAAAGAAAAAATGGTTAGTGAGAGATGGGGTCTTTTTCACTAATTCTTGTGCGTAAATATTCTGAGCTCAATAATGACATCTACTAGACACATGAATATTTGTGATCTACGCAGTCTCACTGAATATAGACATGCTGACATGTCTTAAGATTAGATGTATCTTTATAAGATCAGGCTTTGAATTCCAGTGCATCATTACAGCCTCTACTGCAGGTTGCCCATAGATTCTGTACAAGTGGATACTTCCCCATCTCTCCCCTCAGAAAGGGGGTGATAAGTCAGCAGCATGATTAGAGGGGTAGGGAGGTGAGAGGAAGCCCATACAGGAAGGTGTTAGAAAATATTAAAAGAAAATTCCTGGTTTCATGCATCTCAGAAAAACTATTTAACTAATTAGCTGCATTCTTGATGCTGAATCAGATGCAGAATTTTACTGCCACTGCTCTACCTTCTCCGAGATACCCAGCCACCACTGTAAAAGCACCAGAAGAAGTATTGTGGTGACACACGAGAAAGAGGAGGCATTTCTGCCCACACCAGCTGCAATAAATTATAACCAAGTCCACAGCACCATACTAGACAATTAATCTCAGCTCAACAATACATTCTCATGTTCCAGGAACAGGCTGTCCACAGTTCCTGGTGGTTCCCTAGAGGACTCCTTTGCACAGTTTAAGAAAGCATTAAAATATCTTTTTCAAGAACACCCAGGTCATTTTGCAGTACAGTAGCTACAAAACATTTATTTATTTTTTAAATTAAAAAAAAATTAAATCATCAGGTTTTGTAAAGCAGAATATCAAGTGTTTATCTTAATCTTTGTAGTGTAAGCACCTTCAGTTTTCTGCTAAGACAATCAACATAAGTTATTATTTATCTGGTCAGAATATCAACCTACATGGAAATAAATATACCTTTAACTAAAGCACACCATGTAATGCCTACCAAATTATAAAAATAAATTTCCACTGAAAAGTGAAATACAGATTGTGAACATCTTTTTCTTTCTCAGTTTCTCTGGGATTTTGTTTTTCTCAGTTTCAGTGAAGACTGACCTAGAATTCTAATCTACAAAAAATAATGATAAAGCACTACAGACTACAGCTAAAAAAGACTACACCTCAGAGAAAAATATTTTAGACGACTTACCTAAACAGTCTCAGAATGAGAGCTGCAGCACATACTTCTAAATCAGTTATAATGCACTGGGTTACTCATATGTGCCATTTTAAAGGAAAATTATCCACGGAACATGAATATATATTTTTTTTTTAATAAAAAGAGAGATGAGCAATGAAAAGTGAAAACAATATAGCTGGCAACAGCTTTTTATGCTGATACTATTAATTACAAAACATAGGGTGCAAAATTCAACATTCAGAATAATATACACCTTAAAATACAGAAGTTTACAAGGTAAAATTGCTATAGCACCTGAGATTTCTCTGTAGAAAGCCAGAGATACTTTCTTCAGAAACTGTAATACAATCAAGTCAGTTTCTCTCAATTTACATAGAAATAGCTGATCCCAAAAAGTTGAAATATATATAATGCTCCAAACTTTTTATTAAGCCTTAAAGATAAATCTGCTATCAAAATATACTTAAAATTTGATCCATATTCATTAATAATTGACTATATTTTATGAAATCCCATCATATTAAAACAGATAGAATATAACCTATTAATTTGCTCTGATGAAATTAAAGTTTAAAGGAAAGTCAAAGAACACAGTATGCAATCTCATGTTGACAATTAATTTGGATTACTGAAGTAAAAACAGGTTTGAACAAAGCATTATAGACCTCTATGCAGTCATTGAGCTTTTACAGAAAGCTAGTGGTTATGCATTCTTGTAAAAGTAATACTTTAAGGAAATCCTTTTTCATTTCCACTTCAAGAGCTGGAAAGTTGCATTTTTCTGTCTTCTGTTCTGTGTGATTAAGAGTTCATGATTTTGTACATCTAATTATGTGTCATCGTCAAGGTAACCAATGTACTGCATACCAATCTCAGAATAGAAACTTTCTTTTTTAATCCCTTGGCTTTGAAGGTTTAAGTAATTGTGTGTTCCACTTAACAACTGAACTCCCAAGACCCCAGAGCAAAAGAGAAAGGGCATTCTGAACAAAGCTTTTAATAAAACACTGTTCCAATTAGAATGTAAAATTTTATTCTAATATTATTTGATTTTACTGAAGAAGCCTATTTAAGTGCCAAATGGTATGAAAAATTACTAGTTCAAATACTGAGATTTAAGGGAGGTTCTTTTAATTCCCATTATACTTTCATCAGATAAAGTATACTACACATTCGATTTTATTAATCACTTAATTAGGGATAATGTAAGAAAAATAAAATTAGCTATTAATTTTGTCGAGGTTAAATGTCCCTTCCCCCCACAATTAACTACTTGGAATTTTCTGGAACCTTTTTAATCCCTGAAAAACAGTCAAGCATATCTGTTTTTGTCCTTTAATTCCTAAGTATGAATAGCTGGGCAACTTCAGGAAGAAAAGCTTTACAAGTTACAGTGGAAGAGTAAATATTAAATGTTTGCAGTTTAAAATTTGAATGCAGTTAAATGCATTGTTGGCTCACTTAAAAACAAAAAACTCTCTCCCTTAAAACACTTACCGAATACAAGGTGCAGCGTTAAAAACAAAAGAAAATGAAACAAAAAGGCAAACCCCTCCACCACAAATAAAAAACCCAAATGGAGAATATTTCTTTCAGTGCAAACACCGTAGTCTTTCAATAGTTAGAGTACAAATATTTACATTCCAGCGTATCCATACCTACAAGGAATGTTGATTCACATGAGAAAGTGTCGAAAACCTTTAATCCAATCACAATACTATAGTTTACCCTCTTAAATCGATATCATTGCTGAAACCTACATGTTTATATAGGCACTATAATGTGCTGGAGAAACTAATCTACAGAGTTGAAAAGCTCTCCCCAAAACCAAAGGCAAAGACTGCATATTCAGTTGCAGGTCCTTAAACCAATTTCAGTATGAAATGACAAAAAGCAACCAGCTACTTAGTGTGGAGTGAAAAGGGCACTTCTGTACTGGCATCTTAATCCCCTGTTCCCCCTCCCCAGCTCTATAAGCCATGAAGAGACTGGCTGCAGGCAGTTGCTTCTTATGCAAACTCTCCAGGACTGAACACAGCCTTTCTTTAGGCCTTTCAGTTTTCCTGTGTGCAAAAGTTAAAAGTTCTAGCAAAAAAATCCAAACCAGAAGGAAACATGTGATGCCGTGTAAAGGGAAGCAGGCATGTTACTTTACTCATTGAAATATGCTTGGCAGGTTCATCTCGAGTACTATTTTTGTGCTTTTAGAATTATTAGTTAGGATTCCATAGAAAATTTTAAGAAGGCACCTGTTACACTTCCTTAATTAGCTGCCCATTTTAATAATTTTGATACTATTTGTCACAGTACATTAGAAAACAGCAGCATGAAGAATTAGACGGATAGGAATTTTAGGTGTTGTTCTCCTTTAAAAAAAGTAAATGTTTCTAAAATGAAAGGCACTAAGACAGAAACTCTCTCTCCAGTTCATATATGGATGGCCGACATGTTTTGCTCTTCATTCGACATAAAGGCACTGTACAGTCTCTGTTTTGACCTTCTACATCAATATCAAGTAATGAGGGCACGTGGGAGTTAGTTCTTTCCTCGGTATCTGGTAAAAAGTTCACATTTGGATCTGTGTTGCCCTCTGAACATTCTGGATCTTTAGAGTTTGGTTTAATTATACGTGGAAGAATCTGCCATGCATCAATTCTACTTCTTACAGAAGAAGGTCGAGGACGTGATATGATATTGACCGCTCTTTGTTTTTCAGGTGAAATACCATCATGATTGCTTCTTTCTTGAACAGATGGTGAAGGTAGAGTTCTGGTAACTGTCAGAGTTGGTAACTTGGGTACATCATTAGTTGAAGCAAATCCATTAGCTAGGAAAAAAGGAAGACCAAAAAAAGCATGTTAAAACATGTAGCTTTGGTATTTCTTTGCCATCCGTAAAAGTAAATTGCCAAAAGTGATATTGATTTTTTCCATTAAAAAAAGATTAAAAAAATAAAACCTCATATATACTAATGGTAAATCTCCAAAGGAAGGATCATTATTACTCAAATAACTTTCTTATATATAATCTCTCCTTCAAAGAGATTGACAATTTATTTTTTATTGTTATAAAAGATATAGAGAGTATTAACCAAGGACTGGATGAATATTATTTCTGGAATAAAGCCCCACAATTTTGACAAATTACTCAAATAATTTTAAGATATCATGAATAATAATTCACGCAATACACATTGCATCAAATCTACTCTAGAAAACCACTATTTTAATGACCATTTTGGAGGGGGCTTCAATTTTTAGCAATAGTTTAGCTTAAAGATTTGTTGAGCATGTGATGCAACTCCTAGGTCAGGCAAGCAAATCAAAACACACCAGACCTGTTTCTCTAGAAGTTAATAAATGGACAGGCTAAAATAATGCTAACATTTTAATATATTAAGCAAGTGTATGTTTTTCTCAGACTCCTGAAGCTCACAATGTAGTTTTACTTTATTTTACTCATAATGCTGGTGTTGTCTACCTCACAAAAAAAAAAAAAAAAAAATCACATTCAAGCGTAAATTGCTTAAAGAGACTCATGGACTCATAAATCCTGTTTTATTCTTTTATTCCATACCTGAGAAAAATCAGTATCTACTTACAACTAAATTGCCCATACTCACATTGTAATAAGTTACTATTCAAAGTGGTATGATAACTTACTCAGAGTTCAGAAACAGAGGACTTGCTGCTCACAGTTATGGTGGCTCAGCTAACCTATGTGAGACTGTAGCAAAGAACTTAGTGAGCAGCTAGTGAACAGTTACTGCCTCTAGAATTTCCATTTCTAGAACAACAAAAACAACAACAGCAAAAAACCCTACACATCTGAAGTTCTTAAATACTCACCTGTGGCCTGAAAATTGTTCCCATCTGATAAGGTTCGTCTGTGACACAACACACTTAATTTTGACAAAGAATCTTTTGGCACCTTCTGAGATTCTTGTTTCTGACGCAGATTGAAAGGTTGATTCTTTAATGGTGTAGAAAATGTGTTAGCAGCCAGCTCTAACCTCTGCTCTCTCTTACTTTCAGGAGTTTCAGATGGAAAATCATCAGGGCAACTACATGGATCACAATCATCAAGCACAGTGCTTACAAATGCATCTTCATTGTCTGGTTGAAGTAGACACTTTGTGGAAATGGAAGGCATAGAAAGAAGATTCACAGTATTTGCGGCTGGATTTAAGGATGGAATACTTGTTTCCTCTTTCTTGGACTGCAGTCTTGTAGGGCTGGCACTCCTGCGAAATTTTGAAGCACGCTGGAATAGACCATCACGCTTCTTCTTCTCATCCTTAGGCAAGAGGTCATCTGAACCTTGTGATTTGTTCAGCTCCCTGATATCCAAGCCCAGGGCAACAGATGCAAGGAGAACTGCACACCCATACAGCACTGAATCAGTCTTCTTCTTCTGCAGTGTTCTGCTCAGACTGTTTGTAGGTGTCATTTGAGGAGTGCTGTTTGTCGAACTAGCAGAGGTTCCTTCTTCAAAGCTCTCGGGTTCTGCTGCGTTCTCTCCCTGATCATCCTTCCATAGAGGTAGATTAATATAGGCCTGATTTGACAGCTTTATTGGCTTTGGTCTTTTGGTGTCCAAACCCTCAGGGAGAAGTCTCTTCTCAGTACCCACACCTATAAAACATTACACTGGACTTTCAGATCACAAATAAGCTATTTGTTATTACATGACTACATAAATACATCCACTTACTTGCATATATATCAATCCTGAGAGATACTATGTGCCCCCTTTAAATCCATTAAGAAGCTAAGAGACTCATATAGCAAGATTCAGACACATTCTTAGCCTAAACCTTTTCTTGTTCCCTTGATAGTGCCTTTTGGTGACAAAAACACCACTTGGGTACAGTTTCATAGATTTAGCAACTCAAAAGCAGAATTTAATAAAAGCAACCTGCAGATTTATCTTCCTAAATAAGTAAGCAAACTGTAAAGAAATTGTGTTGGAATCTCTTGCTGATACCCCCCAAATCTGAAGGACCAGTCTTCACTGGTAGGAAAGCTCAAAGCATCTTCCAATTTTTATTTATTCCGAGCCATTGAAAAGCACATAGCATGATTTCATTTGCTATGAAATCTCAGGATTTGTAACATTTTTCATAGTGCTTTTCAAACAAGAGAAATATTTCTGTGCATGGATTACAGCTAAGTAATATAATGTACAGAAATTGCCAGACAGCATCTGTAATACGTTCTTGACAACATTTTCAACACAAACGCAATTAATTCCAAAGCCCAATGAGTTACTAGAATCTTTTCCAATTGACTGAGCAATTTGAAGCAAATATGACATTTCCTATTTAATGAGTGAAACTGGTCTTGCCCATCTAATAAAAGGGAAGATGTAATTTGTCTTAGATGTGTTATACTACTGTAAATTATGAGCACTATAGAATATATATTTCAGTATATAAAATCCAATCTTTTCCATACATATGAGTGTACATAGTAGGCTAATAATCTGTAGAACTTCTAATTCTGAGACTTGATTTACACCCCTAGAAGTGCACATAAACATGAGAAAGCATTTCTCCAGGGCAAGGCTCGGTGCGGAGAAAAAGGAATCAGTGCATAAACAGCCTTGCATTTCCTCATTCAGCTGGCATAAACTTAGAGATGCTCTGGACACCAAGTTATGGTACAGTTCATTTCCATGACTGTTATAAGTTTCTTTTTTGGGGATAAAAGAATTTCTGCTGGAGAAAGTAGGTGCAAATATAAATTATAAATATTGTACAAGTACAGCACATGTAAAGCAACAGTTGCAGAAAACATTTATTACAGCTATTATGTTCCTGATCCTAAGAATACTAAATAGGAAAATCACAGGGAAAACCATTCTATCAATCCTGAAAAGCTGCCTAAACAACTTTAAGATTTGGAATCTAAATGCTTTTTTTTCCCCTCCTCCAAAACTGACAAAGTCACGTTTAAAAACAAAGCAGAGAACTAATATGTCTGAACATATCAGGTTAATGGCTTACTTGCTGATACTAAAAGTAATTAATGAACATTTAAATGTCAAGCAAATTACTATTTTTCCCCCCAATTTTTTTCCCCCCAAAAGAAACAAAAAGGTTGTGCCTGCAGACCTCATACAAAGATCAGCCTGTATTTCAAAAATTTGGAGAAAAAAGCATTTGTAGCACTGCTCACACACCACATAAATTTCTTAGATGCTTAACACTGTTTAACACTGTTTTATATATATATATATATATAGATGTATATATATATATATATATATATACACATATACATCTATATATATATTATATATATATATATGTATATATATCAGGGATTTTTTTTTTTTTAAAACTGAGGTAAAGTACCTGCAGCAAGATAATATTCATGAGGTTTGTATAATATCTGAGAAATTTGAGCAATGCTGCTTATAATACTGGAAGCAGACTTAGTACCATTATGTGACAACTTTAGCTCTTACCTTGGTCTGCAAATAACGAAGCTAACGGAACCCCCTTCTGATTTTTCATTAAAAGAGTTGACCAAGGGTTGCTGCCGTCTGAAAGGGGTCTTATTCTGAAATAATGATGATCATTTTATTATTACAGATGATACAATGCTTACGTATGCTTTGACAGAAAATTACTTATTTTTTTTTAAATGATGAACATGCAGCATACAACTTAAAACAGTATAGTTATCCAAAGGTGGGGAAAAAAAAAAAAAAAAGTTGCATATTGTATGCTACAGACTCATACAATTATGTATCGATATGTGTCTTATGATCACATATCTATTCTAAGGTAAAACTCCAGAATATAATGGCCTAAGAAGTCAAAGAAAAATTGGTAGACCTGGATATCAGGTTCATTGTCTCAAAGAAAAACAATAAATACATTACATATTACAACAATAAATATATTATATGGAGTGACTTTCAAGCTATCAAAAAATATCACCTAAGTCAGTTTAAATAGATGGACTGAACCAAATAATGCCACAAGTAAATATTTCAAAAGAATTGAGATATCTCAAAAGAAAGGTGTTGAAATTATATAGGCTTGAAAAGACAGGGAAATGATCTCTTGTTTCAGAAAATTCCTAACCTCCTGTTTTTAGCAATATGAGGAAGAAAAAAGTAAATTTTTTATCCTGCATTTGTCAGTGTGAATAATATTTCTGATGTGCATAGTGTTTCAAGGATGTAAAGTCAGTCAGTCTTATTTAATACTACTGAAAATGCCCACTGGGGGCCATCCTTGCCGTTCCTCAAGTCAGTCCAAGGAAGAGCAAGAATGCCAGGCCAGGAACATCCTGAATACTCAGCAGTTCAAAATCCCCAAAAGTCCTGAGTCTCAAAAATCAGAGATAAAGGATAATAGAGTCACAAAAAAAAACCCTAAAGATAAGCATATATTTTATCCTCAAGTCTCTGTTCTGGAGCTATTCCTCATTAACAGTAGTTCCTAAGTTAATGAATAAGTAGGACTGAGGACTCTCAGTTATAACTATAGAGGGTGCAGAACATCTCTCCCTCACTACTAAGTAGGCTGGTTATTCAGTTTCAAATTTACAAATACGATATAATTTAGTATTATCAAATGAATGAAACTTAGTAGACATACTTGTCCTTACAATCTGCACGATCCTTTGTTTGAACTGAACTCGGTCCCCATGTACAACCTCTCTTTTTAAAATTTCTCTTCACATCTTCAAATTCTTCTTGGTGACAAGTCGTGCTTCTTCCCCAAGTTCTGTTGCTTTCATCTGAAGTTACTTTAAAACAAAACAAAACAAACAAACAAGACACACCATTAATAGTACTATTAAGGACAACATATTTGGACAGAACAATGCAAATTTTCTCCAATGCAAAACCATTTGGACAGTACATGAAGAGGAGTAAACAAAAGTTTAGATTATTTTCCCTTATAGTAAGAACCACCACACAAACTGTACTGATTCCCAAAGATGGGCAAGGCAAGAAAAAACAATTTGTGAGCTGACAAGACCCAAATTTAAAGCAGTACAATGATCTTATTTTCCATGCTTACTTTAACCTTAATTTTGCATTTAGTAATTCAGACAAGTGAATTAGACTGAGCACTTAAATTCCAGTGAAAAAAGGCATATGCTATGGAATAATTACGTCATAATAAAGAAAATATTCCAATTCAGACAATGATTAACATATAGTTTTTTATTGCAGCAAAACATGATACTTTTAAAATGTCTATGCTTCATTAAATGCTTAGTCTGTCACTTCAACTCTACTATTAAATCAAAAAGAATCTGCACCCTTAAAATACAATGAAGTCTTGCCTTTTCTCATAACCCCGCTGGGAAGTTCATATTCACTTGTGATATCTACATCTTGCTGGTACACATACACACTGTTTCTTCGGTCATTAGTTGTGTGTGTATCTGTTTGGGAAATCACTGCAGAAAAATTAAAAGAATGTAGCAGAGATCTTAACCAAGCTGGTTTCAGAAATAGAACTGTGTCCCTTCTTATGCTTTTAGCTTTGAGACATAAGCCAGACCTAGAAATGCACCCAGCATTTTTGGGTAGACAGTTTTTCCTGTTGGGTTTACAGGGCCTTTTTTCTAGGAACAGATTCAGGCAAAGGGATGTCTGCACGTAATCCATGAACTGAAGTGGTAGTTTGCTATCCACTTAGCATGATTACAGCTATGATGGAAAGACAACAGAAAAACAATGTGGCTTGTTAACAACACGATAAACTGTTCTCCGCGTCAGCTGCCTTGCCTCGCCTGCATTGCACAGCCCTCTCTTCTTCCCTCACCACAGACCTTTTCAGCAACGCAGCTTGCTTTTTAAGCACAACATAACACTTATTTACACTCTCATGCTCCAAACACTGTTTCCGAATTTATGGAGATGTTTTAAAAACAGCTGAATTAGGTTTCATGATGAAATTTACAATTAAGTAGAATTATTAATTTACTCTTTAATTAAAAAAACCCTAACGTTTATGTTTAGAATTAGAACTACTCATGGCCAAGTTAAGTGATACGTAACCTAATTGCTTGGTAGGCCTGTTCAAATCATGTATATTTGAGTAACTCTTCTTGAAACAAAGTCACTTTGAAATTAAATCAAGATAAAATATTGTTATGGGAAAGTGATTTTTTTTTAATACAGGTGCAGATGGGTGTGGAAGCAAAGCTGTTTCAGCTAGATACACCCAAGAGATCTGATAAGCTATTAGGTCAAGACTAGAGATCCCAACTCAAAGAGTGGGGGAGTGTTTGTTTGCTTGTTTATTTATTTTTTAAGAGCAGCCTTTTGTTGCCCTGTATGTTTTAGTCCTACAAATTCAAACGTCTGCTCAAAAAATCCCACTTTCAGTAAAAATTTCTGACACATGCAAAAATTTAGAGCACCACAGCTATGACTTATAAAGAAGTTTGAAAAATATACTTTATATACTTATTGACACAGTCAAATTTTCAGAATCGTGCCAATACCTGACACTTGCTTTACTTCCAAGCATTTCCATACAGAGCAATGAGAATCAAAGATGAAAGACAACAGTGTATTTGCAAATATTTCAGAAAGAAGAACAAAAGCTATTTCTTTCTTGACTGACGTAAATAACAACCAAGCAAAACCAGAACAAAGTACACAGTCAAAACAGGGTGCGCATGTTTGGGGGACATTATCAACACAGCTATTGTATCAGCCACATAAAAAGGAAAGTCTTTTGCAGAATTAATTTTCCTTGGCTCTCAAGTTGTCATTAAGAAAAGCAAGACAGGGTTTATCCAACTCTCTCCTTAGCCACAATGTGCTGGTAGGAATGGTCTTGGGCCAGGGAACTGTATCAGTTACGGTTCAAACAAATACTTGAGTTAAAATTGTCAGAAGTAAACACTACTTTTCCTTTACTCACTAATTAATGAAAAGGATTTCATAAAGCAGACATACCACAAAGGAAATGAGAGAGCTTACTTCTATCAAGTTTTAAACTAAGTTTCAGGTTGGTTCCAGAATTCCTTAAACTAGCTACAGAACAACATGCAGAAAGAAACCATTCCAATTTCTCCCTCTCCTTATCATGTTCTTTAAAATAAAGATATTTAAAGATCTTTAAGACCAGATTCAGAAATAATTTTTCGGAAGTGAATTACTCTGGCATCAGAGGACATTCACTATCTGGTAGCCATCTGCTAGGACAGATTCTTCTGCCTCAGAGAAACCAGTGTTCAGGTTTCTCATCCCTCCTAACACTACATCCTGAATAGGGATAACTGAACAATTCCAGAGAATATAAAAGCAACCAGTAGGAACCTTTTTTTCCCATCTCTACATACACCATTCCAAAATATGAATGTGGGTTTTGCTATACAATAGGATCAGTTTTCTTCCATATGCTACCACATGCAACCTCCACTCCACTAACTTGCCCTCTGGCACCAGCGTACATAAAGTAACGTAGGCCTGCAAGCGTATACCCCATTTGCAAGCAGGAGAAAGAAAAACAAAACCAAACCAAAACCCCAAAGCAAACTGTCTTTATTTCCATCTGGTTTTGTACTTGCTTACTAATTGCTTCTCTTTTGTTCCGAGCAAGCCGAGTTGCTGGCAAATTTTTCTGCCTTTCCAGCTTATATCACCACCTCATTCTCGGACTCTTTTTGACAGTCCACAGCTGATTTATTAGCTGTAATAAAAACAATTCCATCTTATAGGGGTTCTAAACTTGACCCCTTATCTTTCACCATTATAAGTTTTGATTCTTCACTGCTTTATCCAAGTCAGTTTACAGAAGACTTCCTGAAGTTATGAAGGAAAGATATGATTTAATACATTCCCAATAATTTTGAAATAATTATTAAAAAGTAATTAACAGTTTAGCAAGATGGGCCCTCCTAACTCTTGCAACTTGCTTATTTGAGAGAACAAGTTATGATGTCTAGAAATCAAACATAAGTCTATTTGGATTTTGATAAGATTTTGGAATTTGATATTACCAGTATTTCAGTGACTCTTTACAGAATGAACATAATGTCTGCTAAAGAAACTGAAAAGACAGAGACTTACACTGTATAGCTCGAAGACGAGGAATTATTGTGGGGCTACTTGAGGGACTAGAGCTGTTACTGTTTAAACTCCTCCTCTTATCCAGATTGGGAGATGCCTGCACTGTTATTTTGTGCTGGAAGTCTGTAAAAGAGAGTAAAAATAGCTTTAACATCCTAACTAAAAGATATTCAGGAGATTATACCCCTGTATTCCTTAAACCAGATAAAGCTACATAGTGAATAAGACTTGAAAATGCAATAATTTTTTTTATATTGACAACACTGACAGATGCTGATCATTAATGTAATAGTCAGTTTAGACTGTAAGCCAAAGTGATATGATTTTACAGCTGCATGGGATCTATATGATTTATGTATCACATACATTACCAATCAAAGCATCTAGGTTGTTCAACTGGAGCCCAACCAGAGGCATATTCACATTGTATGCAGAATATTCAATTCTGTTGGTTTCCAGAGAAGGAAGGAAAGGCTAAAGAGATACAGTAATATCTGTGAAGCTGCAGCGTGACTTTTTTGTAATTTTAAAGTATGAAATAATAAACTTATTTTACTAGTGTTGAAAGAATACCCTAAATTTTACCACATTCTTTGTCCTTTCAAATGCTCCAACTATGATTAGTTGGAGTTTTGTCAGTGCAGCATTAAGGTCTCACTGCATCAGCAATAAGCCAAGACTTCACCTGGAAACCACTGAAAGGCAAATCCCCCAACCACAACATGCTCGGACACTTATGAACGCTTCCGATTATTGGCATAACCCTTGAGTTTCCACATTGCCACCTAGTGATGGCAGCAATAAAGTGCCACTCAAACTGCCACTGACGCTACATCAATTTTCTACACACAAAAACCTGCTTTGCTAAGGCAAGATTTTAATGTATACCCGGGTGGAGTTAAATGCTACCACATTCAAATTATACTACATTTAACGTCTGAAATGACATTTCTATTGCTATTAGTGTTTTCTACCTGGAAGTAAGGCAAAGACTGTAATAACTCCTGCACTGTACACGTGACTGCGATGAGCAGATTTGGAGCCGCTATGTCTAAACTTCTAGTCATTGCAAGATGTTATTATTCATTGGCTATTTGCAAGTTTAGGGCAAACAGAATTAATATGTGATCATGTCAGAAAATTCTGGATAGTGATAAAAAAGTACTTTTCTGCACAAAAACAGAGATAGCATGACATCAGACCTTCAAATCAGTGGCAAATCTCTTCATTCTCAATCTAAGCCCCTTCCCTTCAGATGAAATGGATTTTTTGATTTTTGATTCTTCCAACTTAAAAGGGCACACCACTGCATAAAATTTTGGAGAAAAAAATGCAGCTAAATAACTCTCATTACACCTTCTGCATTATTAGGTTAGAAGACCCTTGCAATGACTTAAAGCAGTAGTTGATACTGATCATTTTAACTATTGAATTTAAGTGTGCACATTTAATTATAATATATACTGTGAACTGAAAATCCCCTCAGACCTGAAGGCAAACTTATTCTATGTCCATCTTTAAGTTTTAAACGGCTTCTTTTAAATTTGCCCTTCCTCTTCTTCACATTGGGTTTCTCTTGATTTAACTGGAATATCATGATGTTCAGCTCACGCTCCAGCACATCAATCTCGCGCTCTGCTAACTGCTGCTCTCTGCGCTTAAGTAATTCCTCTTGGGATTTTTGCTGAAGAGCTGCTCGTGTCAACTCTTCTTCACGTGATCGCAGCTCCTGAAAAAAAGTGAAGTGAAACTAAATAATAATGGGAAGAGTTGTATTACGGAATGAGTGTAAAGTTGTATTTCTTTTCTACTTTTCTACTTTGATGATACATTTAAGATGCACAGATGACACTGACAGTCCTCTATACTGTGCGAGCCAAAGAGCTTCTCGATTCTGAACACGAGGATTATACCCATTTCCTTGTTGCCATTTGGCTTTAGTCACTGGGTAAGCACTGGCAAGGCAAACATACACAATCACAGATCAGCAGCTTAGGGCACGTTTTTCTATTAGGCAGGAAATCTTTCACTTCAGAGGTTCTCTCCCAGTTTTTACATCATGAAAGCTGCTGTTGAATCCTCCAGGGACTAACACAAAAAAGATCATCCCCTCCAACCCACAAGGGAATGTTTTTATCATAAACCTCCTAATCTTGCCTGTTTTCAGGCATATAATAGGTAGCACTTCTCTATCTAGAACAACAATCAATATTAGAATTAATGAGGATTCATGTAATCGGAAAAAGCAAGTCATAAAACAGAATACAGTTGTTGCTTAAAGTCTAGCAGGTATCTCCATGACATCAGCCAGCTACTAAATACTGAATTTCACCAAATGGACTTTCCAACAACCAGTTCCTAGAATTGGGGTGGGTTATATTTTTCTGTTTTTTATTTTGGAGAAGGAGAAAATTTAGTGAACAGGCTTCTTCACTTTTCAGTGTTAAGGACATAAAACCCAACAGTAAGCAGACCTTAAAATGATCTAGATCCTCAACTTCCAAAATGTGTTAAAATATATCTCAAATTTAAATAGACATGCCACTATACTGTGGGGTTTATTTTATAAAAAACAGACTTAGTCAGTAGCATAGTAGTCAGTACTGTAAATAAAAGAGGAAACAGGAAAAAGAGGACCCAAAAATGAATAGAACTGTATGTTTTTCTCACTAGGTAGTCTTTCATTTTTATGTTTGTACATAAACTTTATGTACAAGCTTAATGTACAACTTCATGTTATTTGTATGAACTCTATCTGGATAGGAAATTCAATTAGAAGTATAAAAATAACTTTTAAAATCAAGCTACTTTAAAAATCCAGGATATATAAGAAGCCCTTCCCCTCATTTAAAATCTCCTTTGTATCCTCACTAATACAGTTATTTTTCAGAGCACTCTGTCCACTCATCATCAGAATCCATCAAAGTCATAAATTTGCAGAATTTCTCATTTCCTGCTGAGCTTTTATTCATAAATTGAAAGCATAAAACAAATGTTCTAACCTTTCAATTCCCATCTGGCCATGAATAAGTCAATGAGCTGGACTACCTGGATATTTTCAAACATGGGAAAAAACTCTCTCGGTTCTTACCAAAATAACTACCAGTGTCAAAAGATGAGTTAGCCCTGAGCCAAACTCTGCTTCTCGGTACTTAGACAATGACAATTATCTGCTCCTTAGAAATTATTACATTAGAAATTATATATAACACTGTTTAACACTGTTTCTGAATTTAAATGATTGACAAATTTCATATGTTTTATTAAAGTAAGCTTCTTCCAAAGGATTTTTTTAAATAATTTGTTTTTAAATCCAGTCGGCTTAACATACACACTTTGTCAGAGTCAATTCTGCCTCTTGGTAATTTAGAGGAGCCTGTTTTCATATCAGCAAATGAAGTGTGGCGCAGTGCTTTTTTAATATGATATTTAATTACTTCATTTAGAAGGGAATACTGCAAATCCTCACTTCCCACTATTTCTGCCCTGTCAAATACTACAAAACTAAAGACAAGTGTTGGGAACAGAAGCCATATTTATTAAAATTTAGAATAAAAAATAAAGAGAGATGATGTTTACTACTATGAAGTATTAGGAGACACTATTAATTATTCTTCACTTCAAATGCTGGTTGCATAAGGATCAGTATAACTAGGCAAAAACTGGCGGCCGGTACTAGAAAGGAAGACAGTACAGATAACATAATAATGTATCCTCATTGACGGTCACATTATTTACTCTTTTCCAAATAAACTAATTAAAAAAAGACTTAGTGCAATTAGCTATGCAATGCTACTGCACCACTCTACAATTAAAACACTCATTATAAGGAAGCTAGGAAAGAATTCTGTATTTAAGTTGCTCAACAACATTCATCAAAAGAAGATTGTGATCTTTCCATGGAGTGGGCGTCTCCATCACTCATGTACAGCAAGCCCTTGAGGAAATTCCTCCAGCTACAGAAGTGCCTCTTTCAGAGGGCAGGAGACTATGTAGGGTTTTTATTATTTTTTAAAATTATATAAATACTTCACAGACACAACTTTCTCTCTAGCACCTCAGAAAAATTGGTTATGTGCCAAACTAAATAATCTTAAAGACATGAAAGCCTTTTCTAAGTCAAAGTTTCATATTTTCATTCTTCAACAAGTTTACCTAATTAGAGCAGATGCCTTTCGAGATGAATTCACGTTGGCATAGAAGAAATAGCTTTAATTTTATCTTTCTCCTCTAATTAAGCATATTTCACTTTTATACACACATTTGACCAAGCTTTGCACCAACTTTTCTCCTTCTCACCTTGATTTAGTCAATGGGATTTTCTTTGCTAGGAAATCTCCTTAGTCCAGACAGATGCTTCCAAAAAACACACACCTGAACAGGTATGCCTGTTTTTTTTGGTTTGTTTGTTTTTTGTTTTTTTAAACAATTGCTCCCAAAGAAAACAGTAGAGAATTGGGGCAGTCGTTGGAGAGGAAAAGAGGGGATATAGGCCCTATGACAAGTTCCAGCAAGCTAACAAAGTAGCTGCAAACACTGCAGCAAGTAAAATGAAATGCCTGTATGAGCACCCATCTATAGGAGACAGATACATAGCTCAGTTCCAGCCATCTCTATGTCCTTTGTAGGCAAAGGACACTATACAGACAAAACGTGCTCATTTCTGGAAACTGAAATGGAAAAAAGGGAACCACAGGGTGGGAGAGAAGGTAGATAGGTAAGTGCGTTCGGTTAGTGAGGATACTACAATTTTAGTGCTAATAAATACATTCCAATACCACATATTACAGTAGATCCATAAGCTCTCACCCATCACCAGCCAGTAAAGTTTGG
Source organism: Crypturellus tataupa (assembly GCA_034781795.1). Lineage (NCBI taxonomy): Eukaryota > Metazoa > Chordata > Aves > Tinamiformes > Tinamidae > Crypturellus > Crypturellus tataupa. Next base: position 4,520,512 of record JAWLRI010000436.1, on the reverse strand, counting down.
TAAAATTTGGCACTGGTAGAGTTTGATGAGACTAGGTGAAGGGCTGAGGTACAATGCAAGAGGTTGATTTGGTTTCTTTCTCTGTCAAAAACTCTTAAAGTGACTAAATCTTTAATTAAGATTTCTCTCCGAGTCTCTGTGACATAATTCCCTTATCTACTACAGCTTCATGAAAAGTAACAACAAATAACAAGAAAACATATATTATATTGGCAATAGCTACTTTGGAAAAAAAAAAAAAAAAAGGCGGGGGGGGGAACACCTTTCTATTAAAGATTTCTCTAACAAGGACACAGAAATGCCTGGCCTACCCAACAGGCAACTTAGAGGTGTTGTCTAAAAGAAAATATAAACCTAGAGGTGACTAAAAGCATGCTAAAATAACTAAATGAAAGAATTTAGGTGAGTGCTCATTTAGCATAAATATATCACATAGCAATATGGAAAGAAGATTGGTGATAGGAACCTAGATAACAAATAAGAGAAACTGGATTTACTGATTCGTGAACCCAATTTTGACTTAATTGATTGTATTAATATCTGTCAAGTTTTTGAAAACTACCCCATATTATATCCCTTTAATTTTGTGAAATTCTTGAATGGCCCATGATAGTCTTTTGCTACTACATTTCAGCCTCAAGTGAAATACCCTAACTATAGCTTTGGCATTCAGAACCTTTTTTTTTTTTTTTTTTTTTTTAAGTTAAGGAGGAAAGGGAAAAAGTAACATTATCTGAAATTTGAGAACACCAATAATAGCAGTGCTTGTTTCTAAAGTAAGCTTGTTGCAAGACAGTTACAATTGTATCTTAAAATACTGCCCAGAAGCACCATAATGGAAATCAAGAAGAGTACATCTACCAATAAAATCAGGCAAATCCTCCTCCTTCACATAAGTCATTGTCTCAAAAGTACCTTAGGTAATACATCAGGTTTCTCGTATTATTTTGACAAGTTACAATTTAAAAATTCAAAACTGCTATATCATACAAATTTAGATATGCACACACATCCTTTCTTCATTTGCAATTGGAAAAAATCAACTTACTTTTTCCTTGGTTCGCAATTCATTGAATATCTGCTGAATCTCCAATTTCCAGTCATCTTGCATGGAATGGAAAGATTCTTGAGGCATTTCAGTCATAACTGCCCCCTCAATGGCAGTAAGCTGTTCAAGAATTAAGGCAAACGATGGTCGGATATGAGGATCCTGTTCCCAGCATTCTAGAATTTATCAAAATCCCATCAGTTTTTAAAAGTACATAGAACTATTTGAAGAAATATATGAATTTCAAGTTACTTGCTACTGTATTTCAAGTTCTAATGCATTTCTGCCATCTGCAATGCTTCCCCAGATTCATTCCCATTTTCAAAAAATGGCATTTCCCTACCTGCATTCAGTGACATCATTTAAATAACCATATTTTGTCATCTCTATCTTAGAATCTGAAATAACAAAACTAACAGTACTATATAGAAGGGCCTCTTGTGTAAGCAAAAGGTAAAAAAAGAGACTCATTGTAGGTAAGGAAATAGACATAAGCCATTCTAACCAGAGAATGAGAGAAACATTTTTGGCACTTGGGAAGAAAAAATGAGGCAAAATATGGCATTTGTGATCCTTCCTCTTCGGATTCTAGTCTTGATTTTGTATTGCTCTGTGGTATATTCTCTATATTATGAAAATTAATACAACTTGACAGTAAATAGAAATCTGCAAAACCAGAACAATAAGCTAAAAAAAGACTTCAGTTACTACTGACGAAGTGCTATTCTGTAAAACTGCATAGCTTGCTCTGAAATATTCAGATGTGTCAGCTGTTGGAAAGAAAAACAGCATACCTGTGCATTTGGAAAAGAATATGTACCCCCAAAAAACAAATTATTTAAATAGATGGGAAGACACAACATAGCTACCTTTCATTAGTTTTGCAAATGGTTCAGGACAGGTGGATGGAATAGGCAAAGTAAGCTTGTTGACGGCGACTCCATAAGCTACAGCAAGTCCATCAATGCCACGGTAAGGAACCTCTCCTGTAAGCAGTTCCCACAGCAACACTCCATAACTACAAAAGGCAATTATTAAGTGGTTATTTTGTGAATATTGGCACACTTTACTCAAAAAAAAAAAAAAAAAAAAAAAAAAAAAAAAAAAAAAAAAGGTATCTGTCCAGCCACGTCCTAGAATCCATGTGGATTTCCCATATCAGAGATGAGAACCTTTAAGGACCTATTCCTCTTCAGTCATCTTGCATCTTGCCACTAATAGTGAGCAGCCACCTCGTACATGACTCCATGGGGACTGGCTTGAGCCCTTACCCTGTACATTGTCAGTTCATAACTGGGAAAAAAAAAATCTAGAAAACTTCTATCCAAAACGTTACCTAGATTCACTTTTATAGACATGCTAGCGTCATGTAAATCTCACATGTAATTACAAGTCTGAACCACAAGAAAACAAGTAATCCTCTCCCCATAGGAAAAAAAAAGGAAAACCAAAAACAAACAAACAGAAAAGCCCACAAGGAACAATGAACTCCAAACTCACAGCAGAGCATTCAGGTAATACGTCTCTTCAAACATTTCACAACAGTCACAATATTGTCACAATATGTGGTTTTTTTATTATTAAATAATATCACTGTTTGGAAGTTTGCATTTTTAAATCCCTTGTATGACATAAAATGGCCTGTTAACTTTTCACTTCACACAGTAGATGCTATAGGATTGATTTATAATAGGGTATCTGTAATATTCAAAACAAATTTCACCATACATATTAAAAAAAATCCAAAAGAACAACCAATCTCCAGTGAAAGGTGATGGCAAAAAAAGATAGAGAAATCATAGCAAGATTTATGGTAGCAACATTGCTAGGCTCTCCAATCTAGAGGGGAAACGAGGCATTACTTTTCTTTTGGGTTTGTACACACACTGCCTGTTCAAACAATTCAAACTCCTTCAAGTGCTGAGGCAGCACTCCAGGTGCTGCTGCTGCTCTACATTGGGACTCCTATTCCAATAGGACTGAAATTAATAACTTTCACAGCCATTTTAGTGAAAGCAGGAACTAGCCCTTCTGGAACACATATCTAATATTTACTTGGTTGACTTGAAAGGCTAACTTTATTACTTGTTTTTTCTTTTTTTCCCCAGCAGAGAACAACTCTATATGGTACACGGAAAGAAAAGGCAACCTATTGTTTTCAAATAGTGAACTGAATAGGCGAAGGGAGAAAAATAGAATACAAAGTACTCCTCCTGCCTTTCCTTTCCAGATGTGTAAAGAAATTGCCTGTAGGTTGCACAGCACTGGATCAAGGTCTCCTACCACATAAGGAGGAATGCCCACAGACTTAGGGAGGAAAGGATGGTGCACCTCTACGTATCCAACATTATCACTAGTAAATATAATCCCAGTTACAGACGTGAACACACTAGGAAAGTTTTTCCATAATTCGTCTTTTGCAGGATTGTACAAAAACTTAAAACATCACCTTAATTACGAATAAAACAGCATACAAGTGCTTACAGAATTTGTGAGCAATAACTCTATAGCAATCAATTTTAGTTAAACAGTACTTACTTAAATCATACTACTGTTTATCTATGAAGCTTTACCTGTCATAAAACCTTAAGAAACCACAGATTTTACATTAATAACTGATCAAAAGTAGACAAATATGTTGTACTCCTCATTTAAAAATTGTTTACAAGTATAAGAAAATTCTTGGACTTCTCAAAGTGGTCGCCAAAAAAGGTTTCCTGGCTAATCTATGTACCCGTTGGCATGCTCTAAGGAGGAGAGAATAGCATAAATTCCAATATTGTTTAAAAATATTGGTAATTCTGGCAATATTGGATTCAATACTGAGCAGTACATATACATCTTATATATGATGCAGGGGTTCTATTGAACATATAGTTCCTCTTATTTGTGCATTTATAGAAAGTACAAGTCTTATGGTCTGTCAGCGAGCATACTACTCTCAAATCAAGGAATCTCCTCATTCAAACTATTCTACACATTTTGGCCTAAATTGGCTAAAGTTAAGCAGAAAAAAAACCCAAAAATTTAACTAGAAAGAAATCATCTTTCATAAAAAAAGTATCGTCATTCTATTAAATTTAATTAAATTCAAAATTCAAACCTTTAATGCTAAATAGTACTCAACGGTGCCAAAAGGTGTTTGCAAAATTTTAATCCGACACAGTAATAGCCAAAAACATCCTTTTAATGTCTAAAATAAGGTCTAAATATTGAGTACCAGGAGCCAGAACTGGAGTAGGGGTGGAAGCAGCCCTAGGAATGTTCTAGTCCCACCCTGCTCGAGTTTTTGGGAGGTGCTAATCTATCATCATCTGGGATAACCACTACTCGTTAACTCTCACGGACATGGAAGTAGCTGCTTTGTACATTAAGTTCCAGCAGCCCACATGCAGTCATCACATGATGCTGTGACAGAGCTTCTAAGAAACAGCTTTTTAAAAGGAGCTAGAGCCATTTCTTATACCATCTTCAGAAAGAGATGAGCGTTATCACTTATGAGCCTTACTATTTCTTATTCCAGTAATAGCCTGTTGCTTTTGCACATTTTAAAAGCTGATCAAACTGAAGGTAATTTAGGTTCTCCAAGTTTCTATTATTCAATCCATCTCTTAAATCAGAGGTTCCCAAGCACTGCTACAGGAATCACTTCAAAATGAAAACAGCCCAGGCAAAAGCAGCTGCTATTTCTGCTCTACATTAGGTGCTCCGGGGCCTTGTCAAGAGCCTGTACAAGGGAGGTGGGGCCTACTGAAATGCCACTGCTGAAACACGCCAGCGTCACCTGGAAATCTGTGGACATACTCACAGAAAGCATGTGAGACATGAGGGAAGGCAAGAGGTAAAAGACGAGAACTCTAGTTCGGGAATGTGGAGGTGTATTCCAAAGAGGGACAACACAACGCCTACAGGCCTTGCCTGGGAAGCAAGCCCTGGCCTGGGGAACACCAGTCCTGCTACCTAGAACTGCACCTGAGAAAACAGAGCCTGCAAGGCATTGTACACCCAGGAGACGACCCAGCACTGCCAGGTTCTAGGATGCTAGTTGAGAGGGTGATCAAACTTGAGCTGCCTCAGCTACTGGTAAGCTTTTTCATTTTTCAGGGGGAGGTCCTCCTTTGAAGACTCAGTACTCAGTATGCACAGCTTCAGCTCATATCTTTCCTCAAACACAGCCTGTTTTGGACCTGTGAAAGCCTTTACTCAATTTTGTAAATGGATTTTTTTTCCTGAAATAAAAAGCAGTTCCATGTTTGGGTATTACTAGATTCATAAACTTTTTGTTTGTTTATTTTTCTCTCAAAGAAAGAGCAAAGATAAGCAACAGAACAGATCAAGATGCAGTAAGCAGAAAATCTTTAGAAGCCAAGGAGGACTAAACTTTACTGTACACAGCCTTTCTACTTAAAAACCTCTCCTGTTAGAACTCCATCATCGAACTAAATACTTACATTTTTACAAGAGAGGCGTGCAGGAGAGAAGGCGAAGAAGAGAAATACTGTAGTTTCCAAAAATGTAAACTAATGTTGCAGTAGAATATAAAACAATTGCACCAAAGCATACCCCCTCAGATACCTAAAAATCACAGCAACAAGACTGGACAGGACCTGTAATTAAGCATGGAATACAGCTGATTAGGGAAACGCCTACACCCAACCTCCACCCCGCAAAAGAAAAGAGGAAAAAAAGAGGGAGAAGGAGTGAAAAAAGAGGGAGTTAAAAAGAAACCAATGACTTTTCTGAGCTGATCAACTCAAACCAATGTAAACAACATGCTGAGAAATCACTTCCAGGCATAAGACACATAAAAGAGGTGTCACAAAACAGTAGTACAAGAACAGAATCATTTGGAGATTATCAAAAGCATTACTAGACTAGCAGCACCTAAATAAAATGGGACCCTATTTAAGAGCTATATCACACAGAACTTGCATAAAATAGCATAAGAAAACAGATTATGATTCTCTACCTCCTTCCTTGAAGACCTATTTTGGATATCCCAGAGAGGAAACATTTCAGAAAGTAAGGAAATGTAGACTTTTCAGGGTGAGGCACAACAGGTTTTAAAGTCTATTATGCAATCACTGCCTTTCCCCATTCAGAAAATGTAATTAAATTGGAAAATAAAGTCTAAATTTCTTTACATACAATACATGTATGCTACTTGGCACCACTCAAATATGGCATCAGGATTAAAAGTCATATTGTTCATATGATGTACCAGAAAGTCTTTAATAAGTTCACAAACTTAACATAGGGAGTTCCCCACCTTCCAAATTAGAGAGCAAGTTAAAACAATTACGTGCTGAACTTCTCCTCATTCCAGCTACTGCAAGCACAATCGGTAAATATAAAAGTTTTGAACTGCTGCTTCCTTATACACAATCACATTCTAGATCCCTATAAAAACACCACTAACTTAATAAGTGACAAAGTTCTGCTTTGACACTTATTTGTTTACCAATTAACTGTAGTAATAACTGTAAATATTTGGCTGCTCCTATTTCTTTATGCACAATGAGACTTTGCAGAGACCTAATGCAGAGCAAACATGTTACAATCATATCATATTTTATGTCAGATCATACAACCAGATAATATCTTATGTCTTGAAAGCATATGGCCTTTTATATTAAAAGTCCAGGCAAAACACTTGGTTATCTTAACGAGTAGATACTTCAAAGGCTTCTCTTAAGGAGATCTTGCTTTCTTCTCAAAATACATTTTTGTGCTATTTTCCCTTTCCTTCCCCGAATTTTAAAGTCAAGAATGCCTACAGGTAATTCAAACGAAGCAGTTGCTGAAAAAGTAGTATGCTTTTTGGAACTGCTGAAACTGTCATATGCTGAGGCAAACGCTTCTGAAAAAACACTGAAGTATTTCAAATAAAAATTCATGCAGAAACCTCAATATGATTCTATTGAATACGGTCTTTAGTAGTCAAACTTCTTACCTCCAGATATCACTTCCTTTAGAAAACAGGGAGGACTTGATAACTTCTGGAGCCATCCATGCATAAGTTCCTGCTGCACTCATTTTGGTTGTTCGGTGCCATTCTCTAGCCAGACCAAAGTCTGTAATCTTCAAAGTTTTATTGCAAATGTCATCATGTTCCATCTTCTCTAGTAACAAAACTGTAAAAGAGTGGGTAAATTATGGCAATGGCAATAAAATCAAAATGCCTAGTTCTGGTATTTTCACATACAATTCTTTCTTTGCAAATAGCTGTATATTTTAAGTGTTTGAAAATATTATTGAAATGTATGTATGAGAAAACTCATGATTTAAGGTATTTTGAGCAATAAAAATAAAAAATATGCAGAAGTTATGAGTTTTCTGCAGCTGTGAAAGTAGACATTAAGCTAGTAGAAGAAATCTGATGTAACAGAGGTGAAGTAAAGTACCTATTTTAAAAAGCTCAGAATTCTAATAGCCCACAGGTGATGCCAGATTGCAAAAGAGCTATTCATTTTGGAAGAAGATTTTAGAGTAATAAAAAAAATGAAGGGAAGCAGAAAAAAATGTTAAGAATATTTTAATAAAAAGCCTAAGGGTACACGATGTTATTATATATATATCTATCTTTAATATGGCACACAGTGCAGGTCTCTTCCCATCTCCGACAGGATATAACAAAACCTAAAAGAGGCACAGAGACGGACACAACTAGAATGCTTAAAGCAGCATGTTGTTGGCTACAAGGAATGGTTAAACAGACCAGGATTTTTCACCCCGGAAAAGAAACAACTGAAAAAACATGAATAAAACCATGTATGGCTGGAAGAAGCTTATAGGGAGCAATTGTTTGCAATTAGTCAACACAAGAAATGGGCAACATGAGAACAAATTAGGCCAGAGTCAAAGACACATGTGGCGGCCATCCATGCAATACATACATCCTTAAACTTTGGAATTCTTTGGCATCAAATACTACTATTTCACAAAGATTTAAAAAGCACCTACACAAATTCACAGAGGTCAACTCCATGAAGAGCATTTACACTGAAAGGTGGATTTAGGTTCAGGAAAACCAGAGTCACAAATCACAAGAGCTTGGGAGGCTATGTCAGGGAAGTAAACTTTCTGCAGGTGTTTGCTGTCAGCAAGGGCACACCAGTCTTTCATCTATTCTATGTTAGGTTAATATCCACTGTAACTGCATGCTAGTTAAAGAGTAAATCATCTATTTTAGTGTAGCTTCTACAACGTGCATTTGCTTCTGACTTGATCCTAACTTATTATTGGCAATGTTGTAATATAAGCTTCAAAAAGTGGTTTTAAAGGAAGAAACAAGAACTGGTTAATCCTCTCTTAGGAGAAAGATGGCAGGTAGAAAGAATCACAATGTGACCTTATTAACACAAATCTTAATCCCATATTTTGTTTCTGGTGTCCCTGTTGACAGTAGTAACCCTTAGTTTTAACATTCTATTAAAATAGTCTCTGGGGACAGAGATCAAAGGTTAAATCACAAATAACAAGAGTCACTGATTTCCAAATCTACATACAATAGAGCACAGCATAAGGGAACCCACTAAGGAAAAAAAAAATATGAAGATTACCTTGCCTTACAGATGAAAAAGCTGATAGCATATTAGTTGTGACTGAAAAAAAAATTCTCCTGGTAGGCATTAATTACACTGCTATAGGTATTTCAATAAATAAGGTCAAATCCAGATAAAATAACAGAATGCAGATTCCTTATTCAGCAAGCTTCTTTACACAGCGGAACAGAAATGAGGGCCCAGATGCTATAGAGAGTCTAAGAGCTCCTCAGTCAGCACTAGCAGAACAAGTTAAATTCACGAAAGAGTCTTTATTCTTTTAGGTTTGAATGAAAGATCCATTGTTTTCTATTCCATTTCAAACATGTTCAGCAGAATTCCTGACATTCCTCGTCAGTCAATGTGACCGAAACCAGAAACAGCCAGTCTTGCAAAAGGTAATAACTGGCGCGTGGCCAAGTTTCATCCTACCAAGGGACAAGGTTTCTTAGCAATTCCGGTTTCCATTTCCGGTAGGTAGCTGGGAAGACAGGGATAGGATGTGCAGATTGCTCAGCAGCTGGGAAGTTAAAATGCTTGGCATAGTTGAGTAGTGCTAAGTAAGGGCCTCCCGTGGGGTGACGTAGCAACCTTCCCTGCATCATCCTTCCGCGACTTCTGCAACCGCTCTTCTCTTGGGAGCTTACGCAAGGGCAATTTTACAGTGTGGTGCTCAGCCTCCTCATGCACTTTGCTGTGACTGCTTTTAGAAAGCCATTCAAGGGCCTTTTCACTAGTCAATCCACACCTCCAGTATAAGGCTGGGCAAGGGCCAGTGCAGCGCTGTCTGGTTTACTTTAAACTTTTTCAGACTCCATATTTTCCCAGAGTAAAGTTCTTTCTTACATTATGTTTTCTTACCGGCAAGCACAGGCTTAGTCATTAAAAGAAAAATACAGAGAACATTTGAAAATAAATTCAAAACTAACAAGCAAAAGGAATTAAATTAGGAAAGCAGAAGTATAGGAAAATTCTATGATTTTTTTCCCCCCAACTACAAAATCAGAAGTATTTCTGAATGATTGAAATATCTGACAGAGAATGAAGAGTCTAACAACATCCCTAACAAAGTTATTGCTACTTAGCCATACAGATGAACAGATCTTACATTCTTAAGATGCTTAACGTGACTAAAAAGAAAGTGGAAAATCAGTTATTATTTACGCTGGATCACTGAAGGAAGTAGCTCAAAATATGAAGAAATTTAGGTTGGAATGGACTCCTCTGTGCAGAGGACTAATAATAATGTAAAAGACGTAAATGTATTATCAACCACTTTAATTAATCTGTAATGTTATGGTACTTTTTGACAGAAGTAAATGTATTTTCTATATTTTATGAATTATAACTATATTCATGTGACTCTAGGCATGTTAATCTAACTTAAATACTACCTTGAATAGATTTTGAAGAATAAAAATCATTAAAGGTATTAAGTCATACAGAAGGCAGGATAAATTACAGCTGAACTAATTTACAGAATGGTTATGTCACACTTCACATTTTTCCCTGATAGCTGGTTTCTTAAAAAAGGACTAAGGTGCCAGAGCTGAGCAACGTGAGGGCCTTTTACAGAGTCTCATTATACAGCTGGAATAAAGATGTGTAGAGGAAGAACTCAGTAAATTATTTACTGTCATAAAAAGGGATGATTAGTGCTCTTTATCAGGAATCTCTCTCCATTTGTCCCACAGGTGCATTAGCAGAGAAAAGCACCAGATGTGTTTCAAAAACTGAGGAGCAGAATCAGAAACACTGCCCACTTTGAAAAGCAGATCATCATGCTGGAAAACATACAAGGCTGGAAGGGATCAATAACAGAATTTCCTCCTAAGAAATGGAGGTTAAGAAAGAAGAAATGTCTGGATACAGTGACTGACAGGAGAATTGAACAGCAGCTTCACACAGTTGCAGAAACAGGTCATGTAAATCTAAAATGCATTAAAGAGGCATTTCAGTAGAAACAGGGAAGCATTAAGACCTCAAATGAAATACTAGATAACTAAAGCTGCACATATATGTTCAAGAATGGGAACTTAAACTGGGGCAGATGAGGAAAATGGAAGTAGAATAATTAGGAAGCTGTAAATCTCTGTGTTATTTTGTTAGAAAAGCTTGGCTAATTTGCTAGGCTAAGCAAAGATTGAGAACAGTTATGAGAACAGAAATTAGCTAGAGCTAGAAGCAGGACATACGTGTAAGGCACTGGTACTCCTGCCAATAACAGTGTATCCCTGGCTGATGTGTCTCACTCACGTGCTCCCACTTCTAGATCTGGGGCTAAGGGTGTGTTTGTGCATGCAAGATTCATATCCCATTGCAAGGCACTGCTTCTTTTCTCCTGCCCACTTTTGGTGTTCCTCTGCAAGGTATAGTACAGCTTGCTCCTCAAAAGATTACACAAAATTCAATATACACTCTTGTCAAGCCTAGCAACAACACTAATCTTTTCTCCTCTTTTTTCTATGTTATTATAGTTATAGCTGGCATCTTATTTGACAAATTTTAGAAGATACTGCCAGCACTTTATGGTGTAACACTCTGCAGATAAGATGTTCCGTGCACATTTTAAAACCAAAACTATTAGTTACCCAAGACTGTGATGGAACTGGGTCTGCCAAGCCAGATGGTGCTTTGCAATTCTGTGTTCCCCACTAACTAAAACAAAATCAGCAACATCTACAGAACCACTATTGTTCTTGGGAACAGCAGCTCCCAGACAGAAAAGATACAGATATTTGTACCAGACTTGCTTTCTCTGCTCCATTCCCTTTCTCTACAAGTTTGGGTTAAAATTTTACTTATCTGTCCTGCCCACCACTCCCCAGACCCTGGAACAAAAAAAAAATAAAATAAAAAAATAAAAAATAAAAAAGTTATGAGCTGTCAAATTCAAAGAGAAAGAGAACTGAAGATTGAGTGCAGGATACTGGTACAAGCTAAAACCAGGAGCAAGGAACAGGAGAGAAAACAAACTACTATGGAAATGCAGAGAAGGGACTCGATTCTTATTTTGAATGCATTGAGTGTTATCCTGTAGGGACACATTTTGGGACAATAAGTGGAAAAGAAACGGGAAAGAACATATCAAATCTGGGGGCACAAGTGTGCTATCTTAAATTCAGGCAGGATGAGGACTACATTCCCAATACAAGCCTGAAAGCCTGGAAAGAAGTTGCAAGCATTTGTTTAAATTGCAACCATTTTTGTTTGAAGCACAATGTTATACAAAAAGCTCATTTTCTTGCCCCAGGTTTTCTCCCACTCGTATGCATCTTGAAGAACAGTATATGCAGTAAGCCAGAGGGAGGCAGAGCTTTTATTTAGCAGCTTACCCAGGAAACTCACCTAGCACTAGGATCTTCTGTGCTACACTTCTAATACACATGGTTATTTCCTGTAGCTTTACAGTTCTGTTTTTGTTATTAAGAATATACATCCATATACAGAATATACATCCATAATATATCTACATATATTCATCCACAATACACATACATCCACTATATTTCTCCAACATTAGTATAGTCCCATTTAATACAATCTTTCCTTTGGCATGAGTCTTGAAATCCTAAAACCACAAGTAATTCAAAAGTTTCACTTCATAATACTCCAGGCTCAGATGATAGCTTGTATCAGCACTGGTGCTTAAACACTCTGCTTTCCTCCTGCGAGTTTTCAGGATAATAATCGGGAAGGGCTAAAACCTCATCTCAAAAACTTAATCTGACAGATTAAATTTATCTCACTGGATTAAATCTACAGATCACCATCGAAAGAATTCATCCTTTAAACAGCCACTACCTACACAAGAGGCATTTCTCTGCCTTTTACTATTGCAATACTGTGCTCCTCTATTTCCTGCATCCAGTCACAGCAGACATCAGGATTTCTTATTTTTCCATACAAAACTAAAAGTGATTCACATCACATAGTCCATGCATTTATTTAAAAACTTCCAGTTTGAAAAACTTAACAAAACCTCTCTAAAACCCTACCTCAGTCAATGCAACACATTTCTAAAAACCTGAACAAAGTGCTACCAACTAGAAAGTTAAAACATGATGAGACTTGTCAGAAGGAAAAAAAAGGCCTTGATAGCAAGAATCGACAAACACAAGCCAGCCCCACAAGAAACCACATCCCATAGCAGGACATGTGGCACAAGAAAACAGTAAAAGAACTAGAATGACAAAAATAACAGTGTCACCCGACTGCCTGGAAGTAGGGAGAGGAAAGGAAAAACGGAGAAGAGGGATGAGAGATTTCAACAGCTTCAACATAACTTGCATCACCATTTTTCACTCCCTCTCCACTTCTTTAATAACCATTATTAAAGCAACTTTGGGCAAATGGAAACTTGAGAAAAAGAAGCAGTTTTAACAAGTTATTGGCACAGGCTACAGATGCTGTGAGTTATTTTACTGCCTGCAATCTGTGCTTTATTTGCACAGAATTTGTTCAGATAGCTCTGTAGAAGAGACCAGAATTTCCTGTGATGTCAAAAAAAGAAAGTAACGGCAGTAAGGATCTTCTAATTTTTTTTATATATATATATATATATATGAATATATTCAGAAATACAACATCCACATCATGCAGGATTTGGATGTTGCATAAAAAAAGCTGCTTATTATGTTAAATGCCATCTTTAAAGAAATATTAACATTAGTTTTGCTGTTTCAATTTTGCATTCAGAAAATTTGCCTGACTACTGTAATTCTTGCATAGTTTTACAATTGTATGGAAATCTATCACCACTGAGACTTGGTTTTAAGACTCAAAATGGTGTGGTACACTGCATCTACCAGAAACTTCCAATTTTTTTTTTTTTTTTTTTTTTTTTTTGGGGGGGAGGAAACATCCACAATTAGTTTGTTTTTAAGTGGGCTTTAAGCTTTTTCTCCTTAGCTTGCTTTTGACTTGTTAAAGGAGTTACTGAAATGACAGAATATGACTGAAATGCTAGGATATTAGAAAGACGAACCAAACAGAACTAGTTTGGTGGCAACCAAAGCAGAACAAAATGTGTGCTTAAGACTTGCTATTTTTCTTAGGTAGAAGCAAACATATATACATAGATATTATTTAACAAAGTTCAGTATGAATATACAAAGTAAAAATACATTATACACTTAAGAATGCCTAATTAACCAAACTGAAGCACAAGGGTATATTTTGATGTCACAACCAAAGCCATGAGAATATCTGTCATTAAAACACATATCTTAATCTCCTCTGCACTCATCTTCAGAGCCATTTTTCTTCTCTGCAATGATACTAGCATCTAGGCTGGTAGGCAGCCTTGGGAGACAGCTCAGAAGAAATTAAGTCTGCAAAGAAAACAGTTTAGAATAGTTTCCTGACAGATTTATTGGTTGATCTAACTCAGATCAACTAACTATGAGACCAGAGGCGAGTTGATGCCACTGATCCACAGGAGGGGACAGAAGCTGTGTTTGGAGAGAGGCAAGAAAGCCTCTGAAAGCATCTGCCTGCTAAACCAAGGCAGAGTGCATTACTGTAAGTGAAGAGCCAGACAGCATTTCAGAATTAATGCATCTAATCCCTTTACATCTATCTTTATTCACTGACGTAAAAATTTAAGACAGCTTTTCTGCTTTTTCCATTATCAAAATCACTTTTCATTAAATATACTATTGAAAAGACCCAGTTGATGAAACCGAAGACAAAAAAAAAAATCTCTGCCTCTTGGAGGATGCCAATTGCTATGAAAAGTTAGTCCAGGTTAGCCTAAGAATTCCTAGTCAAGAATTCATAAAGATCTGGTTATGAATGTGTGGTCAAGCATCAACTAACATGAAATTCTTTTAATATAATTTCTGTGAGAAATTTCAATATGTTCAATATTTCAAAATCTTTCCATAAAGATTTATGACCTAGGCTGTCAGTTTTGAATTAAATCTAAACTAGTTTCTTTTATACAGCAGTGCTAAAGGAGAGGAACTAGTTAATTTTTTTTGCCCAACTCAAGATGTCACTAAATTTGGGGGAAAGGAATCAAGATCTTACATAATTCTGCAGGGGGAAAGAATGGCAATGCAGTGAAAAGTGGGTGACAAAAGGATGGCTGCTTTCCATCCCTGGAATTTAGGAACAGAAATGCATGATACAAAGGGCTTTAAGAACTTTAATTTTTATTAATAAGGGCAAAACATATGCTTTAAAATGAAAACCTAGGACTCCACAAAATTTGACAGCACGCCCTTTCTCTGGAGAAGTGAAAAAAGAAGGGAAAGATTGCTCCTTTGATCCAACAATTACTGCAAGATATATTCAGGTCTCAGATAAAAAAATACTTTCTTTTATGTAAATACATAAGAAATAAATGCCACGGGGATGGTAACAATATCTAATCCCAAATTAAAAAAAAAAAAAGGGCAAAAAAAAAACCACACACACAAAAAGCAACTACTCCTATACCCAGAACTAAAATATAATCATTAGCAAGGGTTAATTTGTCCAATAATGAACCACAATAACGAACAGCTACCCCTGCATTTTTGAGAGGGAAGGCTGTCTTATCAGCTCTGAGTTAATAGCACACCTGCCAAAACACAGATTTTAGTGCTATGAGGAGAACAAAGCACGATTATACAGCCAACACTGGCACGTCCTGGACTGATTTAACTGGAGCTGTGACCCCAGACAAAAAAACGGATCAACTTGGCTGGAAATTCCATGAAAGAAGAATACTTCTGTGGTGACTTTATGCAAATACTTCATCTTACCATATATTACTGCAGCTTAAAGTCACACATCAGTGGATCAAAACTTCAACATCCACTTACATGCAGTTACTGCTCTGGGGTAAGCTTTTAGTATAACAATAAGCAAAATAAAAATAGTAAAATAATTTTAAGCAATCAAACTTCAAATGTAAATGCGTAGACCCAATTACTATTCCAGTATTGCAAAGACAGATAGGTGAATAACTTGGTATTAACTATATTAGTGATATCTTCATTCAGCTTCAATGTCAGAATTTTACCTCTCGCAAAAAAAAACACACAAAAATACTCAAAAATAAAATAATCTCTGAACTTTTTAGAAGCATTACCAGTGAAAAATCACCAAATTCAATTTCAATGCTTTTTATTTTAACTGAACATCAAAAAAAAAAAAAAAAGAAAGAAAGAAAAAAAATCAAGGACAGAAACCATCCATGTTGCAAATACTCAATGTACAAGGCCATTTTATTTCAGAACTTGCTACACTGAAGCATGCTTAGAAGAAAGTTTATGTTTGTGATAAGAAGACTTACAGGCTGCAAACAAAAAGACATTATCTTTTAAGGTCAAAGAAGCTACAAATACAGCCTGGTGATGTAAATATTACATCTCTATTCTTTTGAGGATACATAATACAATTTCTAAAAGGAATTTCTTAAAACTTAGTGAGAAGGTCCAAAAACAAAGTGCTTTCCCCCTCCAATGGGAGAGAGGGGAGAAATCCCCAAATTGAAAACCTAGTTGTACCTCAAGTTTTTCCAGTGTTAAATTAGCACTGTCAACTCCTGTTTTGCATCAAGTATAAGGCCTCATTTCACAAGTGTAAAGGTCAGTGGCTAATCTTACATTCTCACTGTTTTCTTGTTTAATATTTATTACAAATTTATTTATTACAAATGCAGTAATAAATTAGTATTTATTACAAACACTGCCAACCAATGTCCTACCATTCAAAATACAAAGCTATCTCAAAACACAAACTGAGGACAATTGGTTTCTTCTTAGAAAAGCAGCCAGAAAACCTGATAACACTAGAATGTGACTTCCCAGGTTGGGCAAAAAGAGGCCCATCAAAGTTTTTGCTGAAATGAGCTTCATGGAAAAAATGCTGTGGAGACCATGCACAGAGCCTAAGAGAAGTTTCCAACTGCTGTAACCTGGCTCGTTTCACATCTTAGAATGGCAGAGGGAGGAAAGCCAAGAAGAGGGGCAAGACACAAGCAGCCAAGTGAGATCCAGAAAGTGATGAGAATAACATTATTTTTTAAGTAATTATTTTATGTGTTGGAGATGCAGATAGTATTAACTTCGCATTTGGACTCACAGTGCAAAAGTTTCAGTTGACAGATGCATCTGGTAGGAAAAGAAATAAATAGGAATCAAGGTCTGTACTACAAATGAGTGAAATGGAGTGTTAAGATTTAATATTTTTCAGGTTAATTACATTCAGTTAGCATTTCAGCTTTAGAATCCTTTTGCACAAATTACTTGAAGAGGTTAATGAAGTTCTGAGTTACAAGAATGCTTCTCTCTCTCTTTTAATGTCCAAAGTTGAGATGCATAAAAACAAACGGGAATAAATTTAGAAGATAGTAAATCAAGGTCAAATAAACGGCTACTGCAGTTAAGTCTTCCACCTACGTATAAAATAACAGCTGGATGTTGCTCATTCTCTGGGAGCTTACAGATTATATAAACAAATACTGTTACAAAGAAGTACATTTTAGTTGAATTTCATTTAAGAGATATGGTATTATAGCTATTAAACTCTCACATTAGTTTTTTAAATCCGTAGAACATCCCTTCAACTGAAAACTAGTTTCTATGCCATTTTAGTGCTATTTTTTTTTCCGCAACAGTGACCACCAGAGCTATCAGTTGCTCAACACTGTTTCTTTTTCCAAATTCCAGCCTCCCTTTCTGAAAACAAAATATACAATGTATTTACCTCCATCAAGGAAATCTATCAAACCCAAATAAAACAGACGTTTAGCTGCTCAGAGCAGCTAAAGGTTTCCTGCTCCCACAGAAGTGCAACCTGTCTTCAGACTCTGAAAAACAAAACAAGCAGCCCACAATCCTCCCTGCAGGGTATCAAAAAGAGACACAGGTTACTGGGATGAAGCATTTGGTGAAACAAAGTAGAACACCTCAAATAACTTGATTCTATTCAAAAAAAAAAAAGGGGGGGGGGGAAGGGGGATGAGGTTGAATTCACTTTTACAAGGTCATAACCATCAGAAGGGATGATGTTCCTCAAACTAAGTTCTGCAATCCTATCTCAGTTTGTACAAGGAGTAGTTTGGACTCCTAAGAGGACAAGGGCACTAAAACGTGGAGCTTCTTCCGGTCATGCATTTCCAAACACTCCAGGATGTGCGACCAGTTCTTATGTCGCAATGCAGCAGCGTTATCATTACTGTGGAGTACAAGACACTCACGCAGGTGGAATAGGAAGTTGGGGCAGTTTCTAGTTTTGTGCAACTTAGGTAATTAAGATTAGTGCAAAGCAATTAAGTGCCATGACTTGCGATATGAACACTGGGTGGGAAACTGAGGCTTGAGGTTTTTCAGATGCTAACAGAGGGCTCAGAACATCTACAGGAGTATTTACATCCTGAGCAGCTTCCTAACTATAGGATGTATTGTCTATGGTCAGCTCCCCCCTTGCCTTTTTAAGGGTTTTCTTTTTTTATCCCAACCTTGCCAAAGGACAATCAGTCTGTCACTGGTCATTGCCTGATAACTTTTGGCCCCACTATTTTATCTGTCTGGCACCAGTCACAGTGATAAAATGTTCTCAGAGAGCTCAGGTTTCTAAGGATTTCATGAAAATCGCTGCCCTAGGGAAAAAGAAGTTGAGCTACTTCTGCTATAGAGAAGCACTGGTTCCTCCCAAGGCCTTGGAGAGATGGGCCCACATGAGGTGCAAAGCCCCTGGGCAGTATCAAGCTGCTGTAGCCTGAGCCCGGGCTATGCAGCCGGCTAGGGTGTCACAGAAACCAGCGTGGGGCAAAGGTAGTGCCAGCCCAGCACGGATACCAGCAATAGGGGGCGGAACAGGGGAGGAAAAGCTGAACAAGTGTCACAGGGAGGTGAAGGAGATAAGAGTAAGCACATGCCTGTAGGAAAATTATCTTTTTTATTCTTACTGCTCACGGAGCAACCTGTTACATGGCATCATTTACCACAATGCTATTGATAGGAACAATTTAAAGTTTCACTGTCACTAGAAGCCATCTTGGAACCTTCTTTCCACTTCAGAACTACAAAAGTAATAAAAATTCATTCTGCACTTTCTTGTTAAATTATATTAAAATCTAGTTAAAATTAAGTTATGGTTAAATATAGTTATTTTCCAGGCATTTTATAGCACATAAGCAATCCTTACAAGGTTTGCTTGCAAAGTAAGTAAGTTTTCTCTCTTTAAGACAGATCAAGAGACAGGTTATGTGTCTGGATAAAGCCAGTTGAGAGGACTGCAGATATATTTAATTTCTTTCTCTCCCTGCTCTCACTAGAGCTAACCTCTTTAGCTTTTAAAAGCCACACTCTCAGGACCAAGTAAATTTAAAAGTCACCAGAATTTAATTCAATCTCTTCTGAAGAACGGTGGTGGTGGATGCCTGAGGAAATACTGTTGATCAAAGTTTTTGAAAATAACTCTCATCTTTTCTTAAGAATATTTAAGAACATAACATGAAAAATTTTGCTGGGGGGAGGAGAGGCGGAAACACCTTACAGCAGTGAAGATCCACAAATTCCTTGTTCTTCTTTTTCTCAAACTCTGGGACACCTCCTCACCAAAAGCAACTAATTCAACAATCCAGTCAAGCCACATCACACTTTTATTCAGATTTTAAGACCAAATAATTTCTACCTTTCAATTTTTTAACAAGTCTAGCTTGAAGAATATCATATTAATATCATATTAAAGTGAACTGTCCAACCTGCAGTTTCACTGTTCAGTTAGAACTGAAGTTCTAATTACTTTCAGTCCTCAAGTATTGCTCTCATTAGCATTGCCTTGTCCAAGGCCTTTTTCAACAAACCTTGAAAGCCAATCTGTCCCTGACAACTTCTAGAGTAATATAATCTCAATACACTTGAAAGAATAGAGGATGCAAAGGATGCCAGGACATTCAAGACATTGTTGGAAGTCACAGCAAGCCCAACCCTACTCACATATTCATCTAGGACAAATAAACACAGACTGATTATCAGTATTACGCTAGTAGACATAATCTGCACAGATTCAGCCTTGTTCTTTGCCTTTTATAACTTATCCATGGACAGGTCTAAGTCATAAGCAAGATATTAACTTTGTGTAATGTCTTCTACAGGCACACAAACATTCATTAATGAAGGTTTGTTTTTAAGGCAGAAGTACTGCATGATCTGAAATCAGTCCTGGAAGTGTGACCTGCTGCTTTGTCTAGATGAGAATTCAAAAAGCGAAGACTGATATATTCCATCTAAACAGACTTTTATTCAGACTCTAGTCTAGGCAAAGCTCTAGCTGAGCCCATAAACAGCCATGGGTGAAGAGGTCTCTGCCATGTTCATTGGAAATCAGGTGTTTTTGCCCACACGGGATCAGTTTGATTTCCTCAAAGTTGTCATTTGAAAGAAGTCAGCAAACCAGTCGAAGATGGACAAAAGAGACACTTACGAAATGACACAAGTCTGAAATGATCCTGCCTGAAATCCCAAGCCTGAAAGGAATTTGTGTATTTCTTATAAAACATCCATAACTTTCAGAATCATTTTGCATGCTTGAGTCAAATCCGTTCCCAGATGATACAAGTAAGAATGTTCAAGTATATTCATAAGTTTTAGATACCTGCGTTAATTCAGGACTCCTTGACTACACATGCTGGTTTGAGAAGCTTCAGGTAAAATGCACATTTTAATCCTGATTTTGGATTATTTCCTTAACATTTAAGGCATATCTAATAACAGAAACTATTTATTAGGAAGATACTCTCAAAATAGACCTTTTTCCCCCCCTAGAAAAACTTCTCATCATGTCACCTGCACAAAAATTTACAAATGTGTTCTTTTAACATTGTCTACTTCTCACATAACCATTAAACGTTTCTTTTCCTGCACACACCAAAGAATTAGAGACTGATACTTAAAAAAAAAAAAAGACCTATCTCTTCTAACAAATAAGTTTGTCAGAGTTCTGTACTTGAGAGAAACAAAGTTGTTCATCATTTATTTCCTCCTATTTATTTTTAAAAAGAGGAAAAGCTTTTCCTACCTCCCTAGACAGGGCCAAGGAAATCTGTATGTACAAAATCAGCCTCCCACTGTTTTTATAAATCTATTATTCCTATTACTGCTATTCTGTACTGCCGTTCTTCTCTCACCAGCTCTGTCAATTTGTCATCAGTGATAAAAGAGCACTAAATGTACTGTCCTACAGACCCCAACTGTACGGGATGGCTTGGAAACAAATAACATACTTGCCTCTGAAGTTCTCACTTTGCTCATGCCTGCCAGCCACAAGTTCAGGCATATATCCTTTCTGGATCAAGTATGCCGATGGAAAAGCTCCTCAGCTAGAGAGAGGTGGGGTGGGGAAAGTTCCTACCTATTTGCTAGGAACATTTTGGCTATCTTTCCTTTCTTTAACAATGTAAGGGAAGTCATTTTTCCAATTTATCTTTCAAAAAAGAAAAACGGGACAAGCCAGGAGCAGCACAAATAGGACTGACAGACTGGTTCACTAGCTGGAGTGCTTAACGAAGAACACAGGCACAGCAACACCAGCAGCCCAGCTAAAACAGCAGGGCTCAGTTGAGCCAGGCCTGAGAGCAGAACCTCATCTGCAGCTACAGCTCCAGCTAGCTCACCAAGGGAGCCCAGCAGGCAAAGCTGGTAGCTTTCTGTTCTCCCTGCACGAGACAGTAAAACAATCAACTAAGACCTTAGATGAATAGAAAAGTTAGCAGACCACAGTACTGTCAGGATAGCATAGTCATTTTTACTCATATTGTTCAATGTGAGAACTACAGCATCACAATCATACTATAAACTCCCAATGTTATCATTCAGTGGCATGATTAAGAGACATAATTTAATTTAGCATTTCAGTGCTATCCTCAAGCTGCACTACGATTAAGATGCATGGGTGACAACTAAGCGTCTAAGTTTAAGCAAGTGCGCAGCTAAAGCAATAATGAAAATAGTGAACAGGCATGTATGGTAAGGTTATGTTTAAAAGCACATAACCTTTTATCTATGCCATTATCTACACCGGCACAGATTACAATGATATCAGTGCATTACAGCCACCAACTCTAAGTGCTACTCTGAGCTATAAGGTTCCCTTTCAGATATGGTCTTTGCCATTAAGGCCAAAGCACAGCAACACCTTCTGTCTAGGGAAAGCCACTCAGATGCTAAAGTTAACAGTACCTCAGCTCTGAGCAGAGACCAAGCTGAGCAGCATCTGGCTGCATTGCAGCTTTCCTTCCTCATGCGGTCTTGGGGACCTCTCCAGAAACAACACCAAAACAGAGCAGCAAATGAGGAGGGCATCCTGACAGTCAGCTCAGACTGAAGATGTTGGTCATGCCTTATGCAAGGCCCTACAGGTAAGCGCCACGAGGCCTTCATATTGTGCTACAACTAAAACCACAGAGTCAAACCTCTTTATAAAACAAACAGTATTCTCGGGAGCAGCCCGATGACTGCACCTTTCCTTAACAACCCATGCATGATGACCTTCGAGATACACTGGTAAAGCCTTTTAAAGAAACTACCTAAAATCTGAATAAACTTTTCCTTTGGATGGCTTCAGGATGCCCAGCTGAACGAAGCAAGGAACATATTGCTGCACACCTGGCCTATTTGAAACAAAAAAATGGAAGGGAGAAGAGAAGGCTCCAGATAGTTACGTATGGACTTGGTTTCTATGTTCAGGTCCCCCATTCAAAACACAATATAACAGAAAGCCATAAACATCTCCAGATTCTAGCTAAGCAGCTTTCCAACATCAAAACTGCCAACATTTTAGATGCTTTTGAATCAACTTCAGCAGATGGACCAAGGATTCATTAGGTCTGAACTGCATAAACCCTTCACTCTTTCAGGTGCCTTTCGTTTATGCCAAAAGTTCAAAGCAAAACCAGCAAGTGCACAAGAGTTCCCACTGTTTCTGTGCCACTCTCTTTTCTGGCTCAGTGTTCACCAAGTGGGTAAACTTTGTCAGTGCGAAATCAGTGTCTCAGGAATCTTGCAAATTCACAACTGCTCCCAAGCACAGGATTTCATCCCGCTTGGCCTTTAAGCGTCTCCTCTCTGCGGCAGAACTTTGCTCCGCGCGCATTTCCTGCAAACCCCAACTTTTGCACGACGAATTCACCACCCGCTCAGGATCCCGGCAGCTCGACCTGCCGGC